>ONZH01015256.1:0-33891 GCA_900303285.1 Rhinella marina
AAAAATTATGTGGAGGCCCAAGAGGAGACCTGGTTAAAAATTTTTGTGGAGGCCCAAGAGGTGAGACCTGTTAAACATTTTGTGGAGGCCCAAGAGGTGAGACCTCTTAAAAATTATGTGGAGGCCCAAGAGGTGAGACCTGTTAAAATTTTTGTGGAGGCCCAAGAGAGGTGAGACCTCTTAAACATTTTGTGGAGGCCCAAGAGGTGAGACCTCTTAAAATTTTGTGGAGGCCCAAGAGGTGAGACCTCTTAAAAATTATGTGGAGAGTGAAAAAGAGGCCCAGAGACCTCTAAAAATTATGTGGAGGCCCAAGAGGTGAGACCTTAAAATTTTGTGGAGGCCCAAGAGGTGAGACCTCTTAAAACATTTTGGAGGCCCAAGAGGTGAGACCTGAAAATTAGCCCAGAGCCTTAAAAAAGGTGAGATTGTGGAGGCCCAGAGAAACATTATTGTGGGCCCAAGAGGAGACCTCTTAAACATTTTGTGGAGGCCCAAGAGGTGAGCCATAAATATATAAATTTTTCTTATTTACGGAGCAATTCTACGGCCGGTTAAGGAGGAGGAGGAGGAGGTGGAGGAGGAAATGGCACTTCATACAGATGGCACTTCACTTTTGGCTGCTTTCCACTGTTGGAGAAGCAAAGTCCGGGTCATCCACTTGCTGTTCATTTGATTAGCATCAGCCTGTCGGCACTGTTGGTTGACAGGCGGCTGCGCTTATCGGTTATAATGCCCCCGGCTGCGCTGAACACCCTTTCTGATAGCACGCTGGCGGCAGGGCAGGCAAGCACCTCCAAGGCGTACAGGGACAGTTCCAGCCACGTGTCCAACTTGGAGACCCAGTAAGTGGTAGGACGCCGAGGGATCGGGGAGGACAGGGGTTACGGTCTGCCAGGTAACTCCCGCAACATCCACCGATACTTGTCCCTCCTGCTGATAGCAGGCCCGCAGTGATGGAAGTTGCACGAGGGGGTGCCATGAACGTGTCCCACACCTTGGAGAGTGTTCCCCTGGTGGCTGTGGGCCTGATAGATGTTGTGGGACTCTGGGAGACCCTCTCCTCTCTGCCGCCAGCGATGGTGGGTGGGAAAATCTCCATCATGTTCTGCACGAGTTCCCTCTGGTATTCCAGCAATCGATTTGTCCTCTCCTCTACCGGAATAAAAGAGGAGACGTTATCTTTATATCGGGGGTCCAGGAGTGCGAAGACCCAGTACAGTTTGTTCTCCACTATCTGGACAACACGTGTGTCCCGGGAAAAGCAGCCCAGCATGAAGTCAGCCATGTGTGCCAGACTCTGAATAGGCATGACGTCACTGCCCCCACAGAAGGATCACTTGCCATTTCCTCCTCTTCCTCTTCCGCCTCCTCTCCGCCCCATCCGCGCTGAACCAATGGGACGCACACAGCCTGACTGCTACCCTCGCCGCCAGCATCCTCCTCCTCTTCCACAGCCACCTCCACGTCGTCCTCCTCCTCCTCATCCTCCTGCAACTGCCACCGTGAAGCAGACAAAAGTGTGGTCTGACTGTGTAGCTCCGTTGCGTCTCCTCCTACCCCCGTCTCCTCTGCGTGCAATGCGTTCTCCCTTATTGCGATGAGGGATTCTTTAAGGACGCATAGGAGCGGGATGGTTACGCTCACTATAGCGTCCTCGCTGCTGACCTTCTTGGTGGACTCCTCAAAGATACGCAGTACATCGCATATGTCTGCCATCCATGGCCACTCGTGGTTGGGCAAACTGAGGGAGCTGAGTTGGAGGCACGCGTGGGATTCATAATCTGGTACTCCATCAATGCTCTCTGCTGCTCACACACCCTGGCCAACATGAATAGGTGGAATTCCAGCGAGTCGGCAGGTCGCACAACAGCCGATGTTCAGGCAAATGGAGGCGTTGCTGGAGTTTTTTTAAGCTAGCAGCAGCTACAGTTGACTTCCGAAAGTGAGCGCACAAGCGCCGCACTTTTCACCAGTAGCTCTGCCAGGTTGGGGTAAGTCTTTAGAAATTTTTGGACTACCAGATTAAAAACGTGGGCCAGGCATGGTACGTGATTGAGTTCGGCAAGCTCCAGAGCCGCCACCAGGTTACGGCCGTTATCGCACACGACCATGCCTGGTCCTAGCTGCAGCGGCGACAGCCACATCTCCGTCTGCTGCAATATGGCGTCCCTCACCTCTGGGGCGCTGTGCTTCCTGTCGCCCAAGCTGATGAGCTTAAGCACCGCCTGCTGACGTCTCCCCGCGCCAGTGCTGCAACGCTTCCAGCTAGCGCTGAGGGCGATGTTTAGGCAGAGGAGGAGGAGGAGGAAGAGGAGGGGGGTGTATCAGAACCCATGCTGGCAATCTTGGGCGGGGGTGGTAGGTAGGGCCGTCTCTGTTTGCGACCCCGTCCCCGCTTCCACAACATTCACCCAGTGTGCCGTCAAAGAAATGTATCATCCCTGGCCGCAAGCGCTTGTCCACGAGTCGGTGGTCAAGTGGACCTTTGCGCTGACTGCGTACCTCAGGGCCCGCCTGATGTTACGCGACACGTGCTGGTGCAGGGCGGGGACGGCACTCCGGGAAAAGTAGTGGCGGCTGGGGACGGAATAGCGAGGTGCGGCAGCCGCCATCAGGTCGCGGAAGGCCTGCGTCTCCACAAGCCTAAACGGCAACATCTCCAGGGCCAGCAGTTTGGAGATTTGGCAGTTTAAGGCTTGGGCTTGGGGGTGACTCGAGGCGTACTTCCGCCTGCGGGCGAACGCCTGCGAGATGGACAGTTGTTGGGACGAGGAGTGTGAAGGTGCAGGCGAAGAGGCGGGGGAAGGGGAGGCTGAAGGAGAAGGCCCCAAAGTAGCCGAGGCAGAGGCAGATGTGGAGGTGTCCTGGCTGGAGGTCTGGACCGCAGTGGCAGCACACAACAAAGGGGAAGAAGCAGTGGCAGCAAGACCGGGTGCAGGTTGTATTGCGTTTGCTCTCTCCCACTCAGACCAGTGCTTGACTTCCAAGTGACGCCGCATGCCTGAGGTGGTCAGATTGCTCTTCTCAGAGCCCCTACTCAGTTTTGAGTGGCAGAGTGTGCAAACCGCGCTCAGTTTGTCATCCGCACAAACATTAAAAAATCTCCACACCACAGAAGTACGAGGCCTCGATGGGGGAGCTTCGCGCGACTGCCTGCTGCCGGGAACAGCTTCGGCCCTGCTGGCTGTGGCCTCACTTCTCTGTCTGGACTGTCCTCTGCCTGTGGACATCCCTCTGCCTCTGGACATCCCTCTGCCTCTTGCTCCCTTTTCGGTGCTGCGCAGACCACCACCTCTCCACTGCTTTCCCCGCTGGACATCACCCCTGGCCAAGTGGGGTCGGTCATTTCGTCATCCACCACCTCCTCTTCCACTTCCTCACTCTGCTCCTCCTCCTGCCCACTGGACATTCCAACAGCCTCCCTTGATGGCAACTGCGTCTCATCATCATCATCGCTCATGATAACAGATGCTGGTTCAGGGTCCACATCAGCAGGAGATGGCGAATACTCAAGTGTTTGGGCATCACTACAAACAAATTCCTCTGCTAGCTCCTGGGATTCTTCCGGCACATCTGAAAAAGGACCCGAAAAGAGCTCCTGGGAGGGGTCAATGGTGGGATGACTCTGTTGGCCAGGTGTGGAGGAAGGAGGGTCAGAGTGAGACTGTGTGGATGACTGGCTGGTGGACAACTGTGTGGAAGCGCTATCGGCTATCCATTGCACCACCTGTTCAATCTGCTCAGGCCTCAACAGCGGTGTAACCCGCCCCCTGCTTAACTGTCTCATAAAGGCAGGGATTCTGGATGAGTGGGATCCTGGCTGCCCCTCACCAGCACGCATTGTATCCTCACTGGCTTCAACAAGGCCCCCAACAGCATTTCCGCGCCCCCGTCCTCGTCCACGTCCTATTCCGCTAGCCCCCCGCCGCATTTTATTTTTTTTTGGTTACAATATTTTGCCTTCACAGCCGTGAAATTACTTTGCAAGAGAACGCACAGTACAGTTGCCAATTGAAAGGACTATATATTGTATATTTCAAGGTACACAGCCGTGTACTAAGTGATCAGACGGTGTGTATGAACACCAGGTTTGAGAAATTACTTTGCAAGAGAACGCACAGTACAGTTGCCAATTATAAGGCCTATATATTGTATATTTCAAGGTACACAGCCGTGTACTAAGTGATTAGACGGTGTGTATGAACACCAGGTATGAGAAATTACTTTGCAAGAGAACGCACAGTACAGTTGCCAATTATAAGGCCTATATATTGTATATTTCAAGGTACACAGCCGTGTACTAAGTGATCAGACGGTGTTTATGAACACCAGGTTTGAGAAATTACTTTGCAAGAGAACGCACAGTACAGTTGCCAATTGAAAGGCCTATATATTTTATATTTCAAGGTACACAGCCGTGTACTAAGTGATCAGACGGTGTGTATGAACACCAGGTTTGAGAAATTACTTTGCAAGAGAACGCACAGTACAGTTGCCAATTGAAAGGCCTATATATTTTATATTTCAAGGTACACAGCAGTAGTGCCAAATATAGTTTGGTATGTAGCAGAGCACCTAATACACCACTAATGCCTCTCTCTGTCCCTACTCCAGCAGCTATCCCTGAATACGGCAGCCGTTCTCTGTAAAGTGTATCTTGTAGTAAATCTATCACTGTACTGCACTATAGTAGCCCTGATAAGGGCTTTTAATCACGCTCCTGCCTGTCCAACAGCTAAAACCTGTCTCTCCCTTCTCCAGCCTCTGTCCCTGACTAAGTTCACGCAGCATATGCGAACGAGCAGGAAGAGCTGAGTTTTTAATATTCGAGGTCACATGGTTTTTCCAGCCAATGCATGTAGACGCCGTTTTCGCGCTGCCAGCGTGCTCAGCGTGCCTGTCATACCCCCCTGCATGGTGATTGGTGGAAAAAGAGCGCCAGGGAAGGTGGGAGGGGAAACGAATTCTAAGTGCGCCATCGCCGTTATACTCGAAAGAAATCGAGCACGCCGAATATCGTAGTATTCGATCGAATACCAGCTCGATCGAACACTACTCGCTCATCTCTAATGCTGAGCAGTGAGTTTTTCAACAGGCAAAGCAGCGGGATGGTCAGGCTGATAATGGCGGCATCGCCGCTAACCATATGTGTTGAATCCTCAAAGTTCGTCAACACCTGGCAGATATCAGACATCCATGTCCACTCCTCATTGTAGACTTGAAGAATATGACTGACCTGACTACCAGTTCTGGTGGAAGTTGACATCTGGCAGTCTACAATCGCTCTGCGCTGCTGGTAAACTCTGGATACTCGAATTCCATCTTGTGGGCACGTCGCACAACAGTCGGTGAGCAGGCAGTTGTCGGCGGCGCTGCGCTGCCCTGAGAGTGGCAGCATCTGTGGTCGACTTGCGGAAATGCACACAGATGCGGAGCACCTTGCTGAGCAAATCAGACAGATTGGGGTATGTCTTGAGGAACTGCTGAACTATGAGATTGATCACGTAGGCCAGGCATGGCACATGTGTCAGTCTGCCGAGTTGCAGAGCCGCCACCAGCCTTAAGCCTGTTGTCATACACAACCATGCCTGGCTTGTGGTTCAGCGGTGCCAGCCACAGATCGGTCTGCGCCGTGATGCCCTGTAACAGCTCTTGGGCGGTGTGCCTTTTGTCACCTAAACTCAGCAGTTTGAGCACTGCCTGCTGGCACTTACCCACGGCACTGCTGCTGCGCCTAGAGCTACCGACTAAAGGCGCCGTGACCACAGATGGTAATTCGGAGGAGTAGGAGGGGTTGGAAGAGGAGGCATAGTACGTCTGAGAGACCGTGACCGAGGTAGGCCCCGCAATCCTCGGTGTGGGCAGTACATGAGCGGCCCCAGGGTCAGACTCGGTCCCAGCCTCCACCAAGTTAACCCAATGTGCCGTCAGTGATATATAGTGTCCCTGCCCAGCAGCATTTGTCCACATGTCCGTGGTTAGGTTGACCTTCTCAGAAACAGCGTTCAGGGTCAGGGCACGGATGATGTTCTGTGACACGTGCTGGTGTAGGGATGGGACGGCACATCGGGAAAAATAGTGGCGGTTGGGGACGAAATACCGTGGGGAAGCCACTGCCATGTGGTTGCGAAAGGCCTCGGTCTCTACCAGCCTATAGGGCAGCATCTCCAGGCTCAGCAATTTGGAGATGTGGACGTTGAGGGCTTGGGCATGTGGGTGGGTGGAACTGTATTTCCTCTTGCGCTCCAGCGTCTGCTGTAAAGACAGCTGAACGCTGCGCAGGGACACATTGGTGGACGCTGTGGAGGATCGTGTAGGCGAAGGTGTGGTTTTCCGGTGGGAGGCGCTCGTGCCGGGGTCCTGGGTAGGGGATTGACTAGCAGAGGCAGCAAGTGTCACAGGGGAAGGAGCAGTGGTGGGACCCGCAGGAGGTGAACGGCCTTGGTTCCATTGAGTGGGGTGTTTAGCACTCATATGCCTGAGCATGCTGGTGGTGGTTAGGCTAGTAGTGGTGGCACCCCTGCTGATCCTGGTGTGGCACAGGTTGCACACCACAATCCATAGGTCATCCTCAATTTCTTTAAAGAACCTCCAGACTTGCGAACATCTAGGCCTCGCCAAGGGAGCTTCACTACGTGAAACAGTTGCTGCTGATGCACCAGCTCTGGCCCTGCTTCTCCCTCTGGCCACACCACTGCCTCTTCCAACCTGTTCTGGTGCAGCACTCGCCTCCGCCTCAGAAGCACTGACTTCACTCGGCTTATCAACCCAGCTTGGGTCAGTCACCTTGTCATCCTCCAATTCCTCAGTCTGCTCCCCCCTCGGACTTCCTGCCCTGACAACAACTTCACCACTGTCTGACAACCGTGTCTCCTCATCGTCCGACACCTCTTTACACACTTCTTCCACTAAGTTAACAATGTCATCACCCTCAGACTGCGACAGTTGGAAAACTTGGGCATCGGGAAAGAGGTCAGCAGCAACCTGAGAAGTGGTTTGTGACTCTGGGAAGAGTCCAGAAAACAGTTCCTCAGAGTATGCCGGATCGCATTCCAAATTTTCCTGGGAGGGGGCAGACTGGGGGGAAGGAGGTTAAGGTGGAGGAGCCAGAGGAGTACTCCCTTGGGTAACGTGGGTGGACTGCCCGTGAAAGACTGACTGGTGGACAAATTACTTGAAGCATTGTCCGCAATCCACGACATCAGCTGTTCGCTCAGTTGTGGTTTCAACAGTCCTCTACCACGTGTCCCTGTAAGTTGAGACATGAAGCTAGGGAGTGTAGCTCTGCGGCGTTCCCCTGCTCCCTCATCAGCAGGTACTGTCTCACCCTGCCCAGGACCACGGCCTCTGCCTCCTGCAGTAATTGAATGCCCACGCCCTCGTCCTCGACCCTTAGCCCTGGGGTTCAACATTTAATGTATATAAGTGTATTATACATACAAAAAAAAAAAAAATGGGCCTGCTGTACTGAAACCCACAAACTTGTTCAATCTGAACAAGTTAATATATAGGTGGATAAGTTAGAGCAAAATTACGTATTTTATTACGTACTGTGCAGTATGGAGCAATTACACTGAAACTATTAGATTAGGCAGACTTGGTCTGCTTAAGTGCAACCCAGAAAAATGTCGCACTCAGATTTTTATAATGTAGCTGTATCAGTGAGAGCAAAAGACCTTTTTAAATTATGTGACATACAGTATGGGTCACCTGGACAGAAAAAATACGGATTGTGGTTTGTATATAGGTGGATAAATTAGAGCAAAATTACATTTTATTACGTACCGTGCAGTATGGAGCAATTACACTGAAACTATTAGATTAGGCAGACTTGGTCTGCTTAAGTGCAACCCAGACACATGTCGCACAGAGATTTTTCTAATGTAGCTGTATCAGTGAGAGCAAAAGACCTTTTTTAATTACGTGACGTACAGAATGGGTCACCTGGACAGAAAATATGGACTGTGGTTTGTGGTGACTGGACAGCTGAACTGTGACACACAGAATGGTTCCACACAGCTGTATGAAATGGATTTGTATCACTGAGATAAAACAACAAAAAAAGTAAGTTTGTTATATATGGCGATAGCTGCACTACTAGTGACAGCCAGCCCAGCCAGGAGACAAAAAAAAGTGTCTTGTAGCCCTTAGAAGGGCTGTTGGGTTCTTTTGAGATCACTCCTGCCTAACAGAGAACTAAATCCAGGCCCTAACACTCTCCCTGAAACGCAGCAGGTCTGTCCCTAACGACATCCAGACAGCCTCTGAGCCGAGCACCGCTGGACGTCACTAGTATATTCCAGGGTCACCTGATCTGGCCAGCCAACCCCTGCTATCGACATATAAGGGCCCGACGTGATGCTGGGTGTACCGCAGAGTCTCCTGGCTTGTGATTGGCTGAGTTATAGGCGCCAAAAATTCAAAATGCGGGAGATGCCATTTCCTCGAGCATGGCGAGATACTCGTCCGAGCAGCGAGGAATTACGAGTAGCCTAATACTCGAGCATGCTCGCTCATCTCTACTGCTGACTTGATAGATGTCCAGAAGGCTGTCATTGACACACTCCACAAGGAGGGTAAGCCACAAAAGGCCATTGCTAAAGAAGCTGTCTGTTCACAGAGTGCTGTATCCAAGCATATTAATGGGAAGTTGAGTGGAAAGAAAAAGGGTGGTAGAAAAAGGTGCACAAGCAACAGGGAGAACCACAGCCTTGATATCATTGTTAAGAAAAGGCCTTTCCTAAATTTGGGGGAGATTCACAAGGAGCGGACTGCTGCTGGAGTCAGTGCTTCAAGAGCCACAACACACAGACGTATCCAGGACATGGGCTACAAGTGTCTCTTTCCATGTGTCAAGCCACTCATGACCAATAGACAATGCCAGAAGCATCTTACCTGAGCCAAGGAGAAAAAGAACTGGATTATTGCTCAGTGGTCAAAGGTGTTGTTCTCATAAGAAAGTAAATTTAGCATTTCATTTGGAAATCAAGGTCCCAGAGTCTGGAGGAAGAGTGGAGAGGCACTCAGTCCAAGCTGCTTGAGGTTTAGTGTGAAGTTTCCACAATCAGTGTTGGTTTTGGGAGCCATGTCATCTGTTGGTGTAGGCCGTCTACCAGGAAATTTTAGAGCACTTCATGCTTCCCTCTGCCGACAAGCTTTTTGGAGCTGGAATTTTTATTTTCCAGCAGGACTTGGCACCTGTCCACATTGCCAAACGTACCAATACCTGGTTTAATAACCACAGTCGCACTGTGCTTGATTGGCCAGCAAACTCGCCTGACCTTAGTTAAGCCCATAGAGAATCTATGGGGTATTGTCAAGAGGAAGATGAGAGACACCAGAGCCAACAAGGCAGACGATCTGAAGGCTGCTATCAAAGCAACCTGGGCTTCCATAACACCTCTGCAGTGCCACAGGCTGATCGCCTCCATGCCACGCCACATTGATGCAGTCATTCATGCAAAAGGAGCCCCAACCAAGTATTGCGTGCATTTACTGTACATACTTTTCATTTAGCCAATATTTCTGTGTTTCAAATTTTTTTTACAGTTGGTCTAATATAATATTCTAATTTTCTGAGATTATTAATTTTGGGTTTGTCTTGGCTATAAGCCATAATCATCAACATTAACGCAAATAAACAATTGAAATAGTTCACTCTGTTTGTAATGACTCTATATAATATATGTGTTTCACTTTTTGAATTGAATTACTGAAAAAAAAACTTTTTGATTATATTCTAATTTATTGAAATGCACTTATAGTTACATAAATGCATTCTGAACATAAGCCTAATTTATTGTGGTTTTGTGCTCTACCTATTGTACTGGATATATTTTAAAGATTTGGTTATATTATATATTTATATATTACTCATTTTATTAATTTTTTTTTATTACTGTTACTACTATTACTACTCTTTTTTTTTTTTTTTTTAGAAAAAGTATTCTTTCTACAACTGAATCTGTCCCTTGGACCCAGTTGACCACATTTTTAAGGGCCCACCATTTATCTTCTAAGAATGTATGCATTTAGGCCCAAAATCCCTGCAAATGGTTGTTGATTTCTGGCCCATAATTGTGTCAGGACTTGGCGAATTCTCTGCTACTATGGAGGGCCAGATCCACTCTGTCAATTAAAAAAAAAAAAAAAAAACATGGGTTTGCTTTAAATTAAAAAGCAGCAAATGTGAAAAATAACATTGTAACAGCCTGATTTCTGTGATACCCCGAGAAAGTACCAACTGGACAGTACAATATCCCAAAAAGCAGCCCTTTGCAAAGACAGAGTCAAGATAGTCAGCTGGTCAAAAGACTTAGGTACCTCTGTATAACATTTAGCAGATGGGTCATCAAATCATCATAATGTACAAAGAAAGGTATTCGGGAGAGGAAATCAAGGAAATGGAATCAAGGTCGGGCCGTCCATCACCAATGGGGAGTAAAACAAATGTAGCACAGTTAAATATGCAATATATAGGGAGAAGAAGGAGACAAATTTGCTGGGTCAAAACTAGAGATAAAAAACAAGCATGAGATAGCAGATGTGGAATAATGACCCTCTGCATGCATTTTAGGGCTTAGTGACCAAGCAATTTTTTTTAATTTTTTGATTGTCGTCATCCATGAGCTATAGCATTTTAATTTTTCCATCAATGCAGCCATATGAGTGCTTCATTTTTGCGGAACAAGTTGCAGTTTTTAATTGCATCATTTTGGCGTACACACAACTTAATAACTTACGTATTAGACATTAAAGGGGTTTTCCGGGCTTTCAATATTGATGACCTAGCATCAGGATAGAATTTAGAAAAACTCCAGCACAAAATAATTAATGTCTAATAAATCATAAGTGGCTGCGTCAATTGTGACGTTTCGGCAAATCCGGCCTTAATCAAACTACAGCACAAAAATCCGAAAAATAACAGAAATAGAGCTGATGGCCAAACATTAAATAATGTCATACAATGAATTGTACATTCTCCATCTCTGGGACCCGCACCTACACTGAGAACGGAGCAGGGTGGTGGAGGATGCACTGCGCATGTGCAGCCACCCTCTATTCATTTCTATTGAGCTGATTAAAATAGCCGAGCGCTGGCTCAGCTATTTCCGTCAGCCCCATAGAAATAAATGGAAGCAATGGCCACACAAGCGCGGTGCGCTCCCATTCACTTGTATGGGGAGAGTGATTGGCGGTGGCCGGAACCCAGAAAACCGGGGTCTTCTAGCGACCACTCTCCTGGCTCCGTTCTCAGCGTAGGTGCGGGTCACAGAGGTGAGACCCGCACCTATCAGACAATGGGGGCATATCCTAGCGACATGTCCACATTGTCTATGATGGGACAAGCCCTTTAAGCTCATTCCATGCACAACAGTACTCTTGGCTACTTTCTGTACATGAAACTGCAGAACAGCCATATTTAAGTGAATATGGCTGTGTTGCTTTTCTTATGTGCTGCTATGTAGGGTTAAACAATCTGATATTTAGGGTTATAGCAATAAGACCCCCAATTGATCAGAGACTGAAGGCATATCACAGTGATACGCCGTCACTTTCTATAATTAAAAAAACTTTTACCTTAAAATATTATAACAATTAATTTCAAGTCAGGAAGGATCTTATATTTCAAAGTCAAACCATTTAAAAGTGTTATATAAGAATGTAAAAATATAGCTCCTGCTTTATACTTCAGGTGACCATATTTTAACAAAAGAAGATTTTCCACTTCATGTTCTGCTATTAACATAGCTACTCTGCAATTACACTTACGCTGAGCTTAAAATGGCTGGTTCTTCATTTAGAACACTAGCGTAATTGCAGTAAGTGTTAATGCCAGGGAACGTCAATGTTTGATTTTTCAAAACTCTACCTTAATGTGTGCTTTATTACCCCGTGATGATTGCAGATACTTAACTTCATGCACTGCTTAGTAATTAAACACTTTTAGGAAACACATCAAAATAAGAAGACAGTTAACACTTCAAAAAAAGCATGCAATTACTCATGAATGGAAGACGTCTCCACTAGAAACTGTCCGGAGCATTAACATCATTCAATACAGTGAGTAGGTGTAAAGGCCATGTCCTGTGTCAGCTCTAAAACTTTTAAATGGTTAATCATCATCATCACCTTCATCTCCATTACCATAATTATGATTTGTATTATTATTGCAGCAATCAGATATGGAGTGCTAGTGCATAGTAATTTATACCTATAAAACAATTTGCACTTATACTTATTAAAGAAAAAAGTTCTAGATAAATTGTCCTTTAACTGTATCTTTGAAAACTAAACTGACACACTGCAGTTCAAACTGCAACAAATCACTCAGCACAAGCACATTGCTGTTATAACTTTTTGTAGTCTGATTTAACAAGGTTATAAGTTATAGGGGTTGTATAATACCTTTAAGAAAATAAGGGAAGCAAATGCTTTAAAATAACCAAAAAAGTCTACAATGCTTTAATAACTCACTGATCCGGGATATATGCACTAGCAGTCACCCACATGATGACACATGACCACTGAGTCCAATGAAAAGGGACATCACTTGCTGCTTGTAAACAAAGATTGGTTCAGCAATGAATTAAAGAGATGAGTGCTTTTTTATGTATTGTAGAGCATTTGTTGAGCCACTTTTTTTTTTCCAAAGTCAGACAACCCAAATAACTTGCCTATGTTTGTATAAAACTGATCATGAAAGGTTCACCAGAAAATCCTACTGAAACCAGGTTGTTCAGCATGATGGCTCAGTGGTTAGCACTGTTGCCTTGTAGCGCTGGGGCTCAGGGTTGAAATCTGACCAAGGACAACATCTGCATGGAATTTGTATGTTCTCTCTGTGTTTGTATGGGTTTCTTCTGAGTACTCTGGTTTCCTTGCTCTTTAGATTGTGTGCGTACGTAATGCTGTTTGTAAAGTGCTGTGGAATCTTAGAGTCCAATGTCAAAGTACTGTACATTACAATTCATCAGCTTTGTCACAATGAGTTTTTATTCTT
This sequence comes from Rhinella marina, assembly GCA_900303285.1. Classification (NCBI taxonomy): domain Eukaryota; kingdom Metazoa; phylum Chordata; class Amphibia; order Anura; family Bufonidae; genus Rhinella; species Rhinella marina. The sequence continues at coordinate 13,007 of ONZH01015256.1, forward strand.
TTAAGGTCCAGCTTAATTTGAACCTTTAGCAGTAAGCAATTTTAAAAAGGAAATTATATCATCCCATTCCAAGTCATGACTTTCTTGTAGCTATTACTGGAACCATTTTGGAACACATCATTTATTTTTTTAAATTGTATTCAATTTTTTTGGAGGTGGGAAAAAAAGAAAAAAAGCAATTCTACTATTGTTTTTTTTTTTTTTTTTTTTTAGATTTTTTCTCACTCTGTTCACAATGTGGTATAAATAACGTTATTTACTCTAAGGGTTGGTACAAATACCTAGCACAGTCATTATTACTCAGGAATATCCATGAGATGATAACACACACAGGTGGTCAGATTTTAGATTCTTAGTCATCTGGTCATCATCGCAAATGTCAGATGTTAGGTATCAGGCTCAACTATCCATCAACATGTGTTATCAGAGACAGGTGTGTGGAGCGAGTTCTTGACTCTTTTAAAGCCAATCCTTTGTTCTACCAGGAGATAAACCATCACCAGAGATGTCTGGCAGCATCTCCACATGGAAAACAAGTAAGCTGTTTGTCCTAAACCTACATTGATCTGATGATTGATTTAATATCTTAAGATATATACATATTGATGCTGTATTAGAGGTCTGTGTCCACATCCTACCTTTACACATTGCTGATTTCCATTTTAAAGCCATAGAGCTCGTAAAGATCAAAATGGTCAGTAATATATTCCAAATTTATCCTTAGTGATGTGAATATTGCTTTATCCATGGCAGTCCTATAGCAACTGTGCTGCAGAGATCACTTCTCAGTGATTATCTCATTATGATCACAGGCAGGATTACAGTGAAAGGTAACAACTGTATTATAAAGCTGGATGCAGCTCATTGCTTCTAGATGAAGCTCATCCCCTCTGGCTGTGACCTCTGCTCTGGTCACATAGTATGCCTAGAACACTGTCCAACAGAATTTATTGAGTCATGCCTATAGATAAGCAAATCAATTTAAAAATTCTGGAATGCAACAATTTTTTAACGTTCAGATTTGAAAGAATTTGGTATTTTTTGTGATTAGTTCAGGTAGAATACAGAGAGACAGGGAAGGGGAAAGAGACATAAAGAGACTTTTCCAATCACAATTGGGGGCACTTGTGATTTGGATCAAATCTATTTGTATACAAAATGAACTGCACAATATATTCTGCAGACCAAAATCAGACTGTAAGAATTTTGCTCCTCTCTTGTCCTGCCTATGTGGCTGCAAAGAGCAGAGCAGCAGCCCAGAAAAGATGACTGTTCCCATAATCATACACCAAAAAAATAAAACAATAAATTCTATATTAAATATAGTAGATGAGATCAGATTCAGTATCTAGCTTTAATTATCAAAAAATAAAATGGGTAACATTTTTCAGTAACATTTTAGGATGATCTAAGTCTATTTCAGTAAAACCACAGGGGTCTGGCAGTAATATAGGCCCTAAAATATAGTGGTTTAAAATAATCCAACCTTACACACATTAGAGATGAAAATGCATAAATAACATCACTAGCAAACAAAAAAGAGGGACAAAGTGAAACATAACGTTATTCTCTCTTTAAATAAAGATTATAATATATAGTATGTCAGAAAAGAAAATAACAAAAGCATTTAATTTTCTTTTGCAGCCTGCAATCTTCATTAACATTCTATTGGCTCTTATACAAATATTTTCTAGTAATTACTGTACTGCAGAATAATACCCCGATAACCAAAAGGAAAACAAACTAAAATTGCACTAATTTACATTTTTCATTATTTATATTTGTTTAGAAAAGCACCTAAAATGTCCCTGTATTACTCTTTAGATGCAGACCGGGTATAACATAGTTTACTTTACCAATGCCTATTTTGGGAATTAGGAGAGAACTTTCTATTCTTTACAATTTAGCAATCTAGAAATTGTGTAAAAACCAAGGGCAATCACTATAAATTAATAAAATCTGGCTCAGCATGGAGTCCAAATATAAGGCTCAGGCCACCTGTTTTTGTGCTCAAGTTGTGTGCTCAAGGAACTTTCATAAAGAAAATGTCCTGGAATGCAGCAGATATTGCAAGCGGCAACTAGTTTATGATGGTTAAAGGTCCATTAGGCAGTATTCAGTTTAGATGTACTGGAGTTGTTCTCTGTATAAAACTGGGATTAAGTCCAAAACCAAAGTTGAGCATAAGGCTGGATGTAATGTTTTTCAGCTAAAGCCAGGAATGACTGACGTAAAAGAACACTGATACAATTTTTTAGCTGCTGAAAAAAAATAAATTTAAATTGACACCAGAAACAGCATGTGTGCCATAAGTCTTAAAGGGATTGCCCTTTCTGAAAATTCATAAAAAATGGCATATCCTGTGGAAATAAATAATAAATAAATGTGTGATAGGTCAGGCTCCATCTCTGGCTGGAGAGGAGGCAGCATATACAGTACACGTCTCTCAATTCATCTCACTGAGACTTCCAAAAACAGGTAAGCATGCTATGACTATTTTTGGAAGCCATTAGTGTTGAGTGAATTGAAATCCATGAAGTGGACTTCAATCCGAATTTCAGGATAAATGTGATTCACTGCAAAGCTGAATTTCCTCGTACTTCATGATAACGAATCAATTTGACCTGAAATAGTGTAAACAAAAAAATCATAATTACCTGTTCCATTTGCTCACGATGGGCCAGCCTCCACAATCTTGCTTGAAGATCTCGGCCCAAATTTTTTGCACGATGGCAAAAAATCACCGGAGGCCGTGTGATCACCGGAGGCCGTGTGAGATTTTACACCAGATCTTCAATAAAGATGGTGGCGACTGGTCCATCGTTAGCAAATGGATCAGGTAAGTATGATTTTTTGTTTTGTTTTGTTTTAAATTTTACACTCTGTTATTTATATCAGATGCCATGATCATGTGTGAACGCGGCATCTGTGAGGTACAATGACTGGGAGCAGTGCAATCGTCACAGCCTGTCATTGCACCCACTACTTACAAAGAGATTTTTATAAAATTTGGCGAAGCAGCCAAATCAAACTTTTAACAATAAGTTGCTCATCACTAGAAGCTATAATGAAAAGAATGAAGAGAGCTACACATGAACAGCCACCTCTCCATTAACAATGCCTCATCACAGGACCTGTACTTGAGATAGGAGCAGATCGATGGATATGCCATAAATCTGCAAATAGGAATAACCCTTTATTTTTTATTTATTGTGTTCCTTTTGGTATCTCTAAACTATAAAAAAGTGCACTACAAATGAATCATTGGTTAACTTGACATTCATGGGACATTAAATAAACAGTTGCAGCAGATATTATGTTGACTTGCCATGAAATATTTAATACTATTTTCTATGAGAAGTTCACATTGTTGAGAAATTTTCACCTACTCTTTACACAGACAAAATAGAAAATTTGTGTTAAGGATTTCAGGGTGTTATGACTTTTTTTACTTGAATAATTATGGATGTAAAGCAAGACATTATGAATTTATTCAAGTTACTCCTCTAAAATGACATTATATTAACAGAAAGATACTTGGTGCAGCAAATATACCATAATAAGCTACAAACCCCAATACTACCTTATATGCTTTGGGTGAACATCATTAAAAAACAAGTTTAGTGTTGTTCCAGATATACCATTTGATTTGCCTTCTTCTTCAGCAATAAGAATTGCTTGTTACATTTGTTATACACTTGTCAATACAATATTTTTTAAGACTGAAAAAAACAATTGCTGACAGAAAACTAAATGGGATAAATAATAATGGTAATTAGGAAACCCACGCAAATGCACCACAGTGTTTGATTCTATGTTGCCAAAAGTTATAATTAATTTCTTTAGGGACTGATTGCATCATCCACTGTTATTAATGTCAAGGTGTTTTTGGCTCTACAATTAATATTTGCTCAGTGCTCTCTGCAAGCATAAAAATCCTACTGTGATGGTTGAAAGTAACGAAAACATTCATTCATAAATCCCAAAAAGTCCATTTATACATATTTACAGGAGATGAGCAAGTTTATTGAAAATCATTTTGTCTCTAACCAAATATGCCCCAATTACTTTCTTTCTCTTAAAAAAAAAAAATACTAGAAAAAAAATATAGATCCTATAAAACAAGAGAAATAGTATTTGGCTGGAAAAGAGACATGTAAGTCAGTCTTCCTTCCTAAAAGAAAATATTAGAGATGAGTGAAGTATTGGAAAAAAATTAGTCAAATTTTACAAAAAAACATTTGCTTCATGACAAATTACTATGTCACAAAAAACATTTCTTTGTAAGTAGTGGGTGCAATGAGAGGGTGGGTAATTGCTCTCAGATGTCGCGTTCATCACTGATTGCGTCATCTGACATTAATATTAAAATAAGAAAATAAATACAATCATAGTTACTTCAACCATTTGATCACAAGGAGTAGGCCACTGTCATCTTGATTAAAGATTCAGCACAAAATCTTTGAAATCCAGTATGGGATCTTCAATCAAGATGGCGGCAGCAGGCTCTTTGTGGTCAAACAGATGAGGTAAGTATGATTTTTAAAATTTTTTTACTGCCATTTCAGGGAAAATCAATTCGCTACCACGAAGCACAACAAAATAAGACTTCTTGGAGAATTGAATTTTCCCTCAAAATTGGATCACTTTGTGGACTTCAATTCACTCAACACTAGAAAACGGTACTGAATGTCCTTATATTACACTTCTCTAAATGAAACATGCAAGTCAGTTCACTTTCCAAAAGGAAATTAAAACTGAACATCTCAAGAAAACACTTTAGCTGAGTTAGCTGAGTGGTCTTTGTGGTGGTATTGGGGGTACTCTTTCTCTTTAGGGAGACTACCTACTGTAGTATGCAAGATGAGTATTGTAATCCAGCCAATGTTGCTGTTTGTTTTTGGGAAAAATGTATGCAAAATGAATCTTACTTCTGGCTTTATATAGGCTTAGGGTTCTTTTCTTTTTTGATGGAAAACTAATTTGAATATCTTTCCTAGATACCCACAGTTTGCAAATTAGTTTATCTTCAAAAAATAAAGAACACTATCCTTTCTAATGCCAGCAGAAGTAAGATATGCTAATTTGCATATGCTTCCCAGAACGGATTGCGAAGCAGCAGCCAGGGAAGCTGGGGCTACTTCCCTGGATGCAACATTTTCAGAACCGCTGCAGCCGGTAGTCCTTACTCCTGATGTCCCGGCAGGAGGATCCGGAAAAGCGCAAATGGCTGCAGCGTTCACCAGTGTCACCACCACCCGGACCCGGTCAAGTCCGAATTCCGGAAGAAGAGGGCACTGGAGTTCTACTACGGCAGCGAGCGTGGCCTACAAGAGGCAGGAGCATCCTCTGATGTTGTTTAGCAGCAGTTCCAGTAAGGAGGACCATTCTACTGGCTGGGTGATGTAACGGACACCTCAGTAGGACCTATGGGAGCCACACCATGGACTGCACCTGACGGATGAGAGCTAGTTGGCACTTTTTATGTTTGGTTGTTTGTATTGCCCCATTTGACTCTCACCCAGATGGACATGGCTGTCAGGACTCCCCGCATTCTGCAGAAAAGTCCCAGTTGCGCCTAAGCGTGCCTAAGATATGCTAATTTGCATATGCTTCCCAGAACGGATTGCTGGCTGCACTTGCATGATGCACTTTCCATTCACCTCTGTTGGGCCTCTGATAATAGCTGAGCATTCTTACTCTGCTATTTTCAGAACTCCTGTAGTGAAGAATGAAGAGCATGGTGCACATGTGAGGTGTGTTCTCCTTCACTTTGGTGGCCCATTCTGTAGACAGGAGTGGTGGTATAGCAACCAGCCCCGCTTACATTGGGGCTGCTTGATCTATGAGGGAGCTATGACATTGGACCAATCAGGTTATATGCTGAGGAATGCTATTTAAACAAACAGCTGCTGGCCATAGGTCCCTGTGATTGATTTTCAAAGCCTCACTAGCTGCCTGTATGTTTGTTACTCTGGATCACTGACCTTTGCCTGTTTCTCTAACATAACCTGGAATACTGTGTTCAATTCTGGAGACCTCACCTGCAAAAGGATATTGCTAAAATAGAACGGGTCCAAAGAAGAGCTACAAAAATGGTGGAAGGTCTAAAGCATAGAACTTATCAAGAAAGACTGAGAGTTCTTAATATGTATAGTCTGGAGGAAAGAAGAGAAAGGGGGACATGATTGAAACCTTTAAATATGTTAAAGGACTGAATAAAGTTCAGGAGGGAAGGGTTATTAATAAGAAACAGAACACAAGAACAAGGGGCACAATCTGAGGTTAGTTGGGGGACAAATCAAGAACAACATTAGAAAATATTATTTCACTGAAAGAGTAGTAGAAGCTTGGAACAAACTTCCAGCAGAGGTGGTTGATAAATCCACAGTAACTGAATTTAAACATGCCTGGGATAAACATGTATATATCCTAAGATAAAAAAAAAGGATAATAAAAGGGCAGACTAGATGGACCAGGTGGTCTTTTTTTGCCGTCAATCTTCTATGTTTCTATGTAACCTCTGATTACTGATTTTGCCTCTGACGTGACCTCCCCTTTGCCTGATTTCCCCTGATTTCACTTTGTGTTGTATTTGTATGTGAGTTTTGGATCCTAATTCGGTCCTGGCTTTTCCTGTCTGTATTTCACCTCTTTCTGTCTGACTACTCTTCTCATTTTGTTTTAGGCACCCTGCACATAGCTAAGAAGGGATTATTGTCCAGTAGTGCACTGGATCATGCAGATCGGTAAGGACGGTGTTGCAGTTTGAGCACAGGGTTGCACTGTTCTCTACCTAATGTCTGAAATTAGCCAACCTTTTTAACCCCTTCCTGACCAGCAGTTTACTAGTATGGCACTGGCCAGGTCTTTAAAGATGGTGCCCTTTCCCATAAAACTGTGGTGAAATTACTTGCTTTTTCCAATTCCACCTCATTTGGAATTGGTTTCCTGCTTCCCACTACATCATATGCAATATTAAATGATGGTGTTGGAAAGTACAACTTATGTAAAAAACAAGCCCTCATAGAGCTATGTGAATGAAAAAATTTAAAAAGTCATGGCTCTGGGAAGGCAGGGAATGCAAAACAAAAATGCAAAAATTAAAAAACCTTCAAGGTAGAAAGGGTTAAGGATGGACGTATCTAGAAGCGAATAATTTCTGTAGCAGTAAGCAGTAAAGAGTGAATCAATTCTAAAATTCTGAAATTTGAGCTGATAGAGAGATTTTTCCCGGGCAATCACAGCACTTTCAAGTCAGGTCGAATCAGATCGAATCAGACAGCCAATTCGTCCGAAACAAAACAGAAACTGTAAGAAATGTGTTCATCTCTAGTAAGCATTATACATACAGCTTAACTAGGATTTCCACTAAAATAGAATGGCAATGTACTGTACGTCTCTGCTACTATGTTGAAACTCATGCACCACTGATCCTTTGATTTTCTTGCCTACTACAGTTACCCTTAAATACTCCTATTGTGTAGTGTCCGCTTGTGTCTCACGCAGAAGATGTCTTCCATGGTGACTTATGCATACATGACCTTAAACATGGTTCATTGTGAAACATTAGGGAATTCAGCTGTCAGAACAATTAAGCCAGTGTTCAATAGCTGAGGACTCTCTTGATGACAATGTAGTCATAATCACACAGATGACTTTATAAAAATGACAGGAATTCTTGACAATGGTTTTGTCTCTTCTTTGGATACACATCTTTACTTTTGCTTGGCTTAAATATAAACTATGGCATAGATGGTTTTCGGGAGACCTTATTTCTTTGGATTATTGCCATCCATTTTAAAAAGCTTCTTTTGGATAACTTGAATAGTGACACATGGTCATTTAAGGAAAGATATTTTATCTAAGTACTATGCATCCGAATGACTGGACTATAAAGAATTTTCCCACATGCAAAATAAAAATGATAGTAATATCTGCCATACGACACTGGGTCTACAACATTGTTACTACAAATATTTCATACTGTATAAAGATAGCAGGTTTAGGGTCAAATAAATTGTTATAAATACATGTCTAATAGAGATGAGCGAATCTATTCGCCGCTTCGTAGATTCGTATCGAATCTTGGAAATTTTCTCCTCCGAAGTGACGAGATGAAGACGATAAGGATGGAAAGGAGTATTTTGTGGGCCACAAGTCGGTGAAACGGTCGTACCTGCCACAACCTCGGCACAACCTGTACGTGGGGGAACAGGTGGAGTACACCCCCATAGGGTCCCTGAAAGGCCCCTTTGCGACTGGGGTTACCCTCCTTTCAAAGCCGCTGGTACCTACAACAGAACTTGAAGTGTGGCTGGATGAACCACCTGGTCCAGGACCCTTGCGCTGCCTTCAGGAGTCCCCAGATGGCGTCCTCCGGTTCAGGGAAAAGCCACAGCCACAAACGGAGCCTCTGATTCCTGGACTGCCATCACCACCACCACAGTCCTTTCAGCTGGGTCAGCTGACGACAACATTGTTTACGTTCCAATCCATGGTCATCCACCAATACCAGCTGCCGTGGAAGATGAAGCCAGCAGCAGCCAGGGAAGCTGGGGCTACTTCCCTGGATGCAACCTTGTCAGAACCGCTGCAGCCAGAAGTCCTTACCCCTGATGTCCCGGGAGGAGGATCTGGAAAAGCGCTAATGGCTGCAGCGCTCACCAGCGTCACCACCACCCGGACCCGGTTAAGTCTGAATTCCGGAAGAAGAGGGCACTGGAGTTCTACTATGGCAGCGAGCGTGGCCTACAAGAGGCAGGAGCGTCCTCTGATGTTGTTTAGCAGCAGTTCCAGTGAGGAGGTCTTCAGGTCCCTCATCTGAGGAACCATTCTACTGGCTGGGTGATGTAATGGACACCTCAGGAGGACCTATGGGAGCCACACCATGGACTGGACCTGACGGATGAGAGCTAGTTGGCACTTTTTCTGTTTGGTTGTTTGTATTGCCCCATTTGACTCTCACCCAGATGGACATGGCTGTCAGGACTCTCTGCATTCTGCAGAAAAGTCCCAGTTGCACCCACGCGTGCCTATTTTCCATTTCCCCCTTCTCAGGCTATTTGATGCCCCTTTGCGAAAAGGGTTCTCTATGTGCTGCTATTTTCTAATATGTATGTATTGCCCCCATTTGACTCTCACCCATATGGATATGGCTGTCAGGACTCCCCCCATTCTGCAGAAAAGTCCCAGTTGCGCCTAAGCGCGCCTATTTTCCTTTTTCCACCCTTCTCATGTTATTTGGGAGCCCCCTTTGCAAAAAGGGTTCTCTATTTGCTGCTATTTCTATTATCCATGTGGATTACACGTTACCTGTTTGGATTACAATATTACCTTACGTAGATTACAATTGAATTTTGGACTATGTGTCCCAGACAGTGTTTTATCATGCTAAGGAGCCACGAGGAGAGACTCTAACGTATATCTGAGCCCTTTATGCTTGCAAATGTGAAATTTATTGCACTAAAATGACCCGGTCAAGTCCGAATTCCGGAAGAAGAGGGCACTGGAGTTCTACTACGGCAGCGAGCGTGGCCTACAAGAGGCAGGAGCATCCTCTGATGTTGTTTAGCAGCAGTTCCAGTAAGGAGGACCATTCTACTGGCTGGGTGATGTAACGGACACCTCAGTAGGACCTATGGGAGCCACACCATGGACTGCACCTGACGGATGAGAGCTAGTTGGCACTTTTTATGTTTGGTTGTTTGTATTGCCCCATTTGACTCTCACCCAGATGGACATGGCTGTCAGGACTCCCCGCATTCTGCAGAAAAGTCCCAGTTGCGCCTAAGCGTGCCTAAGATATGCTAATTTGCATATGCTTCCCAGAACGGATTGCTGGCTGCACTTGCATGATGCACTTTCCATTCACCTCTGTTGGGCCTCTGATAATAGCTGAGCATTCTTACTCTGCTATTTTCAGAACTCCTGTAGTGAAGAATGAAGAGCATGGTGCACATGTGAGGTGTGTTCTCCTTCACTTTGGTGGCCCATTCTGTAGACAGGAGTGGTGGTATAGCAACCAGCCCCGCTTACATTGGGGCTGCTTGATCTATGAGGGAGCTATGACATTGGACCAATCAGGTTATATGCTGAGGAATGCTATTTAAACAAACAGCTGCTGGCCATAGGTCCCTGTGATTGATTTTCAAAGCCTCACTAGCTGCCTGTATGTTTGTTACTCTGGATCACTGACCTTTGCCTGTTTCTCTAACATAACCTGGAATACTGTGTTCAATTCTGGAGACCTCACCTGCAAAAGGATATTGCTAAAATAGAACGGGTCCAAAGAAGAGCTACAAAAATGGTGGAAGGTCTAAAGCATAGAACTTATCAAGAAAGACTGAGAGTTCTTAATATGTATAGTCTGGAGGAAAGAAGAGAAAGGGGGACATGATTGAAACCTTTAAATATGTTAAAGGACTGAATAAAGTTCAGGAGGGAAGGGTTATTAATAAGAAACAGAACACAAGAACAAGGGGCACAATCTGAGGTTAGTTGGGGGACAAATCAAGAACAACATTAGAAAATATTATTTCACTGAAAGAGTAGTAGAAGCTTGGAACAAACTTCCAGCAAACTTCCAGCCACACCATGGACTGGACCTGACGGATGAGAGCTAGTTGGCACTTTTTCTGTTTGGTTGTTTGTATTGCCCCATTTGACTCTCACCCAGATGGACATGGCTGTCAGGACTCTCTGCATTCTGCAGAAAAGTCCCAGTTGCACCCACGCGTGCCTATTTTCCATTTCCCCCTTCTCAGGCTATTTGATGCCCCTTTGCGAAAAGGGTTCTCTATGTGCTGCTATTTTCTAATATGTATGTATTGCCCCCATTTGACTCTCACCCATATGGATATGGCTGTCAGGACTCCCCCCATTCTGCAGAAAAGTCCCAGTTTTTTCCTTTTTCCACCCTTCTCATGTTATTTGGGAGCCCCCTTTGCAAAAAGGGTTCTCTATTTGCTGCTATTTCTATTATCCATGTGGATTACACGTTACCTGTTTGGATTACAATATTACCTTACGTGGATTACAATTGAATTTTGGACTATGTGTCCCAGACAGTGTTTTATCGTGCTAAGGAGCCACGAGGAGAGACTCTAACGTATATCTGAGCCCTTTATGCTTGCAAATGTGAAATTTATTGCACTAAAATGTTTGCATACTTATGTCTTTTCTGTATTTTAGCTACACTGTTTTTACTGGTTCAGCACTTTAGCCCATTTTATGTATTCTTTTTCAGGTACTGCAATGTATGTGTCCTATTATGCACTTATTGTCCAGTGTTTTTAGTAAATGATACACTTAGCTGGATAGCTAGTAGTGAGCACCTTATTTATCTACCTCATATGTACTGCCTCTAAAGACTGTACGCCACGGCCTAGCCTCGTGCGTACAACGCATTCACGCGTCAATAGTACGCTAAGGATTCGTACGCACTTTTGTACGCTAATCCTTATGTATTGCGTACTTTTAACTACGTTGACTGTACGTTCGTAATTTGTGCAGGAATGTTCGCAAAACAATGATTATTTTTTTGAACGTAGATTCGACCGAATAATTTCGTTTAAGTACAAATTAGAGATGAGCGAACATGCTCGTCTGAGCTTGGTGCTCGTTCGAGCATTAGGGTATTCGTACATGTTCGATACTGGGACGAGCATCTCGCGATACTCAAGGAAATGGCATCTGTCTCTTCCTGCATGTTAGGTGCCTTTTTCTCAGCCAATCAACATGCAGGAGAGTCTTTGGTACCCCCTAGCATCACGTGGAACCCCTACAAGTTGATAGCAGGGATTGGCTGGCCAGATCAGATGACCTGGGAATATAAGAATCTGGTCCCGCGCTGTTCGCCTCAGACGCCGCCTGGATGAGATTAGGGACAGAGCTGCTGTCTGTCAGGGAGAGTGTTAGGGCCTCAATTTAGATTTTGGTTAGGCAGGAATCATCCTCAAAGAACCCAACAGCCCTTTTAAGGGCTACAAGCACCTTTTTTTCTGGTCTTCTCCTAGCTGATGGCTGGGACTTGTAGTGCAGCTACCACCATCTTGGCTGCACACTGTGCACAACGACTGGTGGCAGAAAGGGAACAGCACGTGGTCCACACAGACCCCAAAGAAATTGCCCAAAGTCCTCTCAGTACTCATTTTTGCTACTGCTGTACCTTGGCTTGCTGGGATCTGTAGTGTAGTCTAGGGAATATGTTTTTTCTCTCTTAGTTATATATACTACAGTGTAGTGAACAATTCTGTAGTGTGCTATACAGTAGCCACAGTTTAAAGAGTACATTTTTTCTCTCAGTTATATATACTACAGTGCAGTGAACAATTTTGTAGTGTGCTGTACAGTAGCTGCATTCTAAAGAGTATGTTTTTTTTCTCTCAGTTATATATACTACAGTGCAGTGAACAATTCTGTAGTATGCGGTACAGTAGTCGCAGTCTAAAGACTACGTTTTTTCTCTCAGTTATATATACTACAGTGCAGTGAAAAATTCTGTAGTGTGCGGTACAGTAGCTGCAGTCTAAAGACTATGTTTTTTTCTCTCAGTTATATATACTACAGTCCAGTGAAAAATTGAGTGGAATGCGGTACAGTAGCCACAGTCTAAAGACTACGTTTTTTTTTCTCAGTTATAAATATTACAGTGCAGTGAAAAATTCTGTTGTGTGTGGTACAGTAGCCGCAGTCTATAGACTACGTTTTTTCTCTCAGTTATATATATACTGTGAATGCAATAAAATATCTGAACTTAACCACTTCCAGTCTGCCCATTGACTATAAACGTCCTGGTAGTGGATCTCTATCTCTGAATGGACGTTTTAAAACGTCCTTGAGCTTTGCCCCCTGTGTGCAGCACCTGTACATAGAAGCTCCATGACTCAGCTGCCTCCTGACAGCCAAGAACATGGAGCTTTAACCTGAGACCTTTTTTCCTGGCCTCCAGGCTTTTGATCACTCTGACAAGCTGTCAAAACCATCACTAATGCTTGTACTATCTCCCTCTCATCACTGCTGGTCACAGAGCAGTTTACAACCACATATGGGGTGTTTCTGCAAACTTCAGAATCAGGAAAATAAATATTCAGGTTTGATTTGCGGTTTACCCTTAATATCTTATAGTAAAAATGAATTAAAAATTGAAAATCTGCAAAAAATATATTTATTTTTAAATTTCACCTTCCTTCTTTTTTAATTCTTGTGGGAAATCTAAAGGGTTAACAAACTTTGTAAAAAATCAGTTTGGATTACATTGGGGGCTGTAGTTTCTAAAATATGTTCATTTATGGGAGGTTTCTATTATTTAAGCCCCTCAAAGTCACTTTAGAACTGCAAAGGTCCTTTAAAATTAACTATTGGAACTTTTCATGAAAATCTTAAAAATTACATCTAAAATTTGAAGCCTTCTAACGTCCTCAAAAAATAAAATTACATTTCCAAAATTATGCCAACATAAAGTGGACATATGGTGAATGTTCATTAATAACAATTTTATTAGATATCCCTATGCAACTTAAAAGCAGAGAAATTCATATTTAAAAAATTGTGATTTATTTTTTCAAAATTTTCAGTCAATTTTGGATTTTTTATAAATAAAGGTAAAATATATTGACTCAAATTTACCATTAACACAAAGTACAATGTGTCACAAGAAAACAATCTATGAATGGCTTGGATAAGTAAAAGTGTTCCAAAGTTATTACCACATGAAGTGACACATGTCAGATTTGCAAAATTAGGCCTGGTCAGGAAGGGGGTAAATGGCCCGGATGGGAAGTGGTTAATTATATGCCAGCTTAAGCACGTAGCAGAGACGTGACCTTTTCCTTTGCTATATTTATATATGAGCACATGACCCATTCTCTATACCATGTCCGTTGTACAAGAATAGATGACTTAAGGTTATGTAATGTATATGTATGGTAAAGACTCTGTTGTTATTTCCAGAATGTAAGGGGCGGAGCTTTCTGTCAGCCCAGGCTACTACACTATAAATAAAGCATTGTGGCGTCCCCTTTTTCAGGAGACTCTATTCAAACACAACCATGTGTGTCTGCATCTGTCTTCTCCTGGCCGGGGTAAATCACCGACCAGTAATTCTCCATAATGACCCATCAGGGGAGAAACTCTTATATAAAATTTGGCACCCACAGACAATGAGGGGGCTCTAAATTAAGAGCAGCAAAATTACTGTAGCAATAGTTCCTGGGGGCTCTTCTGGGATCCCAGCAAGCAATCCAGGTGACAATCGATTGAGGACTGCGGCTAATAGGACAACAGGGAATTGCACATTTCACCGGTGAGTAAGACCTTTGATTCTTACTGTGCCTTCCCCCTTGTATTAGCTGCTGTCCAGGTATTGTCATCTTGTTGATTCTGTGGGATTTAAACACTCCATTGTCTGTGGGTTTGTATGAATGTCTAACAGTTAGGTAGCTGAATGTGTGACTGCGTGATTGCTGTGTGACTGAGATATGGGAGCGCTTGAGTTGTGATCAATATTTACACACCCCTGAAAGGACTCCTTACTCAATTCCAAACGGCAGTGTCCAAGGATTACTGAGTTTCAAGGCTTCATTTTAAGTGTGTAAAGATCTAGACACAAGTTAATCTCTGAAGAAGTGACAGGAATCTGACAGGTTCCTGCCCGCGAGTCGGGTTAGTTCCTTCGTGGTTCTGGACTGTGATCCATGTTAAGGGCGCACCCAGCCGGAGGAAAGATAGGATTTGTGTGAAAAAGGATTTCTGAAAGGATATAGGACAAAAGAAACACTTGGGAAGTGCATTAGAAACTGTGGGTATAGATCTATAGTGGTGTTCTATATACCAGGGGCCTGTGGTGGTTCAGGATATCATATTGTCAGAAGGGTTGCATATTCTGACTGTTTTGTGCTGGTGACTTATTTTGAGGCTGTTGATGTGGCTACTTCTGCTGTTTCTGGCAATTTGCGCTGTTGCGGTACACAGGAACAGAGGAGAGAAGGACGCCTGAGCAGGTAATTCCATTTGGTGAACGGAAGGAAAGGCCACCTTCTGGAGTAGTCCTAATGATGGGAGCGTCAGGGTCGGAAAGTGCCAGGCCAGCTCAAAATGTCCAAAATGGTGGACTGGGTGTCACGGCAGCCAAAATAGTTAGAAGACGATGTGGAGAAGAGGCAGTTATACTACTTATTGTAATAACTAAAAGGGCTCAGATGCCGCCAGATGGATGCTTGAGCTTAAAAGTTTGGAAAGATTTCCTGAAAGATGAAGGCCCCTGGATTAGAAAGCATTGCATGGATTAAAATATGCGCGGAAATGAAGAAGTGAGGCTATATTGAGGGTGTCAGGTGAATTTCTATGAGGATGAGAAGAATATAGCTGCCATAGCTATTGAGCGACAGGTGGTAGGCACAATTCTTAAAATAAACCCCCCTCCCTTGTCTTTAACTCCTTTGACCTCAGCTGAAACTAAAACCTTCAATTCCCTCTGCTCCCAAGTCTAACCTATATCCTGAAATTCCAATGAGTGAGAGTATGTTTGTTAACCCTTGATAGTTTTAACCCCTCTGAAGCTACTGGTTCCTCTGTGCCTCTTCCACCCCCTTATGCAGATACATCTCGTATTAAGGCACATGTAAGGCTGGGAAGATGCAGAATGTGTCATCAGATTAAATATCTGTGAGGATCAGCATTGTGTACAGTGTGGGTTTAGAATAATAGTGCAACAAATACGTACTATGTGAGGAGGCACATTGATTGTATAGTGGGATACTGGGGCAAGCAGTTCCATATTGTCATCAGTTCCATCTGATTTTATGATAATAAGATGCCAGGTACTGGTCTCTCCGGTACAACAATTACTTTACAGGAAACTGTACCATTACCAAGTTAAACTCCGTGACACACAGGAGATAGTGAGACAATGGTTTCAGAACCCAGTCCTGTAAATCTGTTAGGAGCTGATGTCCTCTCAGCCATACAGGTTGTTATCCAGTATGGCTCAGATGGACAGATGACACTCTGGTCACTAGTCTACTAAATGATGATGTCTTGAATGTGTGCAGTTCTGTATAGTAATTTACACCACAGCTTGGAATCTGTCAATGATGAATTATTAGCAGTGGTGCCTACATCTTTTTGAGCAGCAGACAAGATAGATGGTGGTCGTATGCCAGTAACCCCAGTCAAAGTAAAAGTACTTCCAGGGAGTGCTAAACCGAAATTGAAGCAATACCCACTTAGTTTACCTCAAATGCAAGGCGTAGACTTGCAAATTGACCAATATTTGAAGGTATTGTGTAAGTGTATGCTTAAAATAAGCCTCTGTTCCTAATCAAGAAAAAGAAGGTCGAGGGTCACCCTGTAACTTATAGGATGGTTCATGACCTTAGGGACATAAATTACATCACAGAAGCAGACACTTCAGTTGTCCCAAACCCCCACACTTGCTCTCAATACCTCTTACTGCTGTCTGGTTTACTGTGATTGATTTGGCAAAATGCATTTTTCTCTGTATCACTGGATGAGGAGAGTCAGCTGCTTTTTGCCTTCACCGATAATTATGAGCAGCTTTGCTGGATCGGTCTCCCGCAGGGTGGGTAAAAGAAAAACTCACCAAATTAGTACAATCAGGCATTACATTAGGTCCTTCAAGGATGGGCTCCTCGCCATGAAGACACTTTCCTACTTCAGTATGTTGATAACTTACTGCTCTGTTGTGACACAACTGAAGCATGTCAAGACAATTCTGTCTCTCTCATGTCTTATTTAGCTAAAAATGGGTGCAAAGCATCCAAGGACAAGCTTCAGTTCTGTTTAATAAGAGTTGTATTTTTTTGGTCACTGTATCACTCAGGGGAAAAAGCATTTGTCCCGGGATCTTATCTTCTTCCCTCCATATGACTGCTAAACAACTTTCCTGGGACTTGTGGGGTATTGTAGAGAACGGATTCCCTCTGCATCCTCACTGATGCAACCCTTGTATGATGCCCTTAACCAGCAACCTTTTAGGCTTTCCCCCGAGGATGAGTCTGCAATTCAACAGCTTAAAGAAGCTATAGTTTCAGCCCCTGCTTTAGGCCGATGGGCATGCTCATGGTGTTCTTACACAGCTACATGGTGGAAAACACCGGACAGTGGCATACTATTCTGGTAGGCTTGACCCTGTCATTAGGGGTTCCCCTTCATGTATCAAGGCTATTGCAGCAGCTACAATGATGAAGGATAAGGCTACTGATATAGTCCTTGATTACCTCTTGGTACTTATGGTGCCACATGCGGTCAGTGAGATACTTAATTAGACTCACACCAAACACATGTCTGCCTCTAGACTCACTAAGTATGAAACCAGCCTCCTTATCCCTTCCAATCTCACCATCAAACGTTGTACTGTGTTGAACCCTGCTACATTGCTTCCACAGGTTTCAAGGAGGGAGAAAGAAGAAAGGCAGTTAAATGAGCAATGGCAGACATTTGAGAAGGAGTGTGACGAAGTACAGACAGGAGTAGACAATGAGTTTCCCTATCAGTGGGAGGACAAATTTCCAGAACATCTGATCCCACAGTGTCCAGGGGAACAGCATGATTGTGTTGAACTGATGAAAATAGAGATGCAGACACTAGACAATGTAACAGAAGACCCCTTGACTAACCCAGATTTTGAGTTTTTTTGTAGGCGCTTTCAGGTACCACCATGAGGGGGGTCTACAAGACCAGATACGCCATTGCCACCCTGAAAGAGGTAATAAAGAAACAGCCACTCCCACCCTCTATGTCAGCACAAGAGGCGGAGTTGAAGGCACTCGCTGAGGCATGTAAGCTGGCAAAAGGTAAAACTGCAAATATTTGCACAGATTCTAGGTATGCCTTTGGTATTGCACACGATTATGGCCCTATCTGGAAAAGCAGGGATTTTGGTGAGTCCACGGAAAAACCCATTAAGAATGCTGAAAGTGTGAAAGAACTGTTTGAGGCACTGACACTTCCCTCTCAGGTGTAGGCAAACACAAAAGAAAACACTCCTGAGGAAATAGACTGGCTGATGAGGTTGCGAAGGCTGCTGCCCTACTCCTCCTCTCACCAGAGAAGGTTTCTATTATGACTTTTTGGCGTACAGCCCCTATAGAATTAGCCCTGTTAAAAAAATTGCAGGAGCAGGCCTCACAAGCTGAAAAGAAGCAGTGGGAAGCCTTGGTTGCAGCCCAGAAAGATGGCATTTGGCAAACAGGAGTAAATTGGGGCCTGCCTAGGACCTTGTTTCCCCTGATGGCTCAGTTGGTGCACAAGTGTCACAAGAAGGAATATGTGAGATAGTGTCTAAGTGGTGGGTGGCCCGGGATTCAGCTGTGCTGCTGCCAGATTTGTGTAAGGATTCATGATATGTGCCTGTCATAATCCTGGCAAGACTGTGCAAGTTGCAAAAAGGCATATGGTTAGGGCAGCTTACTCGTTTCAGCGATTGCAAATTGATTATATTCAACTGCCAAGGGTTGGTACGTATACGGATGTTTTAGTCTGTGTGGATTTCTTTTCAAGGTGGCCAGATAGGAAAATTATGAGTGGAGTGCCCCCCTTTAGCCTTATATTCAGTGCAAACAAATCCTCGAGGAAAGAAGGGATTGAGTCCATATGAGATTTTATTTGGGCCCGCACCAAAAACAGGCACAATTGCAACACTCAGATTTAACTGCTTATGACAGGGCACTTCAGAAACATCTCACCAGCTTGCATAAACATGTGTATGATTCTATTCCAGATCCTGACTCAGTGGAAGGAGGGCTTTCACTGCAGCCAGGAGATTGTGTGTGTAAAGACACGTCAGGAAGGCATTGGATCCCAGATTTGATGGTCCATACCAAGTCCAGTTAACCACCCCCACCTCAGTCAAACTGGAAGCAAAGTCCTCATGGATACACGTTAATCATTGCAAAAAGGTTTTGAACCAGAAGGACCAATCATGAAAAGCCTCCTGGTCTGGTGTACCATGTTTATATATGTGTCTTCCCTAAATCATGTCCTAATGGAAGAATGGGACAATAAGCTTGTTGGACATCATTTGGCTATTGCAAAAGTAACCAATTTAAGTGATTGACTAGAATGGATAATCCTAAAATGATGAATTATAGGTGAAGAACCCCAGGGAGTTGGAAAAGCGTTACAAGTTGGAAGTTGAAAATTAGTTTTCAAAAGGCCCCAGACAAAATGGGTTCTAGCATGCCATATCTGAAAAGACTGTTTGGGTCGGTATGTGCATGATCCAACCTGGGCATGGGCATTAAATTTTACAGAAGGGAACAATTGCTGATTTTATACCTGGGACTGAGTAGAATAGTAGTGGTGCTTCACCATGCAGATGGGAAAGATGTCACAGTCCCATGGGAAGAAAGACCAGCTCACCTTGGTGCCTTTCCCATAATTTCCTGAGGTTATTACAGTTAGCAGATATGATGGTGCATTATAGAAGAAGTGCATTTGAGCTACGCAAAGATGTCTATATGGTATGCGGACATAATGCATACAAGTGGATACCTTTGGGAGCAGAGGGATCATGTACTCTGACTAGGCTGACTCCTGTAACTTGGGTATGGGAGAATAAAGATTTTCCATATAGTAATATCCCCCAGCACATGGTTTATAAGTGAGAAAGTAAAGCAAAGGAACTTATACATGTTCTATGGCAAATAAAATTTGGCTTAAGCTTCACCCTCATGGGTTTGCCAGTGAAAAATGCTCATAATATAGAAAAACTGGAAGAATTGATAATGTTACGGAGTATATTTTTGATGCCTTGAATGTAACATCGACACTCACAGGGCAGTTGGTATTAGTATCTAACCAACATACCCTAGTGCTGGATTATTTAACAGCCTCGCAAAGTGGTATGTGCCAGGTGGTGGGACCTGCCTGTTGTCATTATATAGATCCCTCAGGTGTTTTGCAGGTCAAACATGATGTTGAACAAGCAAAAGAAGAATTTAGAAAAAGCAAATTCAAAGGAGGACTGGAATTTCAATGGCCAAGTTGGATCAATTGGCTAAACCCAGCCAGTTGGTTCAAAGGCCTAGGGGGATGGATCCCAGGAATCATGCATATTGTATTGCAAGTGGTGTTGTGTTTTATTGTTCTATATGTGGGAACTAAGATCTTATCTTATTTGTCTAGAAGGATCTGTAAAAAAAGGTTCAAAAGGAGGAGCCAATACAAGTCTGTGTGGTCCAAACGAAATACAATCTGGGGAGAACGATTAAAGCTACTCAAGTCACCTTGGAGCCACCGGAATTTGGAGCCACATCTGAACAACATATCATCTACTGTTAAATATACGACTGCAAGCTATTCTGAAACATATAGTGAAATGCCTGGTCTGCTGGAGCTTAGCTCACTGCTGGTTGGTCAGAGTACTCATATTAGTGAATGACAGTCCATGTCCTAGTCCAGGGGAGCTGGCTAGAAGTAGCTTTATTTGGTGCTATAACCAATCAGAAGTTAGTAACCTGAGAGGCAATAATTAAAGGACAACTGTCGTCAAAAATTAGAAATATATCTAAAATGTTAAAACATGCAATGTAAGTTTTAGAATTTTTTGTGCTTATAATTTTTTTTACCATTAAAGGAAATATTTAAAAAATTCAAAATAATTGTGTAGAACGTCCTATGTTGACCAGCAGCACAACTGAAAAGTTTGAGTGTAGGGAAGCCGTCTGTAGCCCAGTGCTGTAAACTGTTATCTGGCTATTCACACCTCCTGTGACATCACGCTGCTCTTACTTGCTTATCTGATAACAAGAGATTGTCTTCCACAATACAGTGTCCAGCGGCAATCTTGTTGTGGTCTGCACTGTGATAGCATAGGAGGCACAGTCAGCAATGTTATTTCCAATTGTGATGCTGATTATTCC
>ONZH01015257.1:0-31534 GCA_900303285.1 Rhinella marina
TATTGTACGGTACACACATCATCATGTGAGTACACGTAGGAACTCACTGTATCATAAATTACTGTGATAGTTCAGTCCGGGTCAGGCGACCATGTTTTCTGGACCGATTGAGGTTGTGTGCTTGGGGCCCTGACCATCGTGCTCAGCATGTGGCACTATTTCTATTGTCAAACCTCAACAGACCGACCCTATGATAATTCAGTGGGTCTGTCTTTCACAGTTTGAATCCGTCATATCATGGAATTATTATAATAAAGGTATTTTTTATGCCAAAAGATTTCAAATTTTCTAAGATTGCATTTTCTAATTTCACCTGCTGATCTGTGGATTCCCAGGCTCCTCTTCTTTCTTCCATGATGGCCGAAGATTATTTGATTCCTACTGTTTATCTGTAGTCCAAGGCACTTTCTACTTGTCCACCCCTGCTCTTGGATATGCCAGCCATGATCACGTGAGCAGTGCTGGCCAATCCTAGGGCAGAAGGAAGCATCTTGCGCTACCAAACGCACAGTGTGCAACAGGTAGTCTGAGAACGGTGCGGCCATCTTTGATAGCAGTAGAGGAGCCTGGGAATCAGCAGATGACAAGGAGGTCCCCAGGAAAGTGTTCTGTTTGTTCCCCAGTTAAAATATATATATAATTTTTTTTAATTGAATTGAAGGGTCGCTGTAAAATAGCTATTAACAGCCCTGCAGAACTTGTGGTATGAATATATGGAATAACCCTTTAAGGATGATGAGGTTGTGGGATGTGTTCATGTATAAAGAAGAATGTAATATAATATCTCCCTCTTCTCTAGATATGCAGACTGGAAAAGTAAGTGAGGATGGAGTCAAAACTAGTCTCCTTGGTAAGACCAATAGGGGAGGGGATTTAGTCAGTTGTGAGTAGTCGTTGGCATACTTTATGCGCATTTATCTGATGTCACATGTTGTTTGATAAATTTCTCTCATCCTTAAAGAAGAACTCCTGCAAAAATTTTCTACTCTCTGACCTGTTAGAAAGGTGCCTGATATAATCTGTAGTGATTGTCATCTTCTTATCAGTGACTGTATCTGTGAGTTATCCCCTCTCTTCTTATTGTAGCTGGGTCATGTGACCAACTCTCTGATCTCCAACTGACCCAGGGCAGGAAGCCAGTCAATGCTCTATTCATTCCTATGAGACTGAAAGTGAGGCTCCCATAGGAATGTATAGAGAATTAGACTTCCTGTCCACACATAAGGTGCTGTGCGAGTTGGTGGGTCTAATTCCTAGTCACATGATACAGATGAGAAACATCAGGGAGATATAGCTCACAAATGCAGACATTGGTAAGAAAATGACATTCACTACAGATTACATCGTGTAAAGAGAATAACATTTTTTGCGGGAGTTCTTCTTTAAAGCGAACACTTTTGTCTAGAGAAGCTCCTCCAATTTTCCTTCCCCACCCTCCTACTGGAGTGAGAATGGCACTTTTCAAAAAAGTCTGTGATAAATTAAGTGACCACACCCATCTCCCCACCCATATTTCAAAACTGTAGTGAGTGGTGAAAAAAATGCAAAAAGTCACACATTTGTTGTGCAAGTGAGGCCAAAAAGTCACAAAAGCACCATTTTGCGACTTTTTGAAGCCAGAATTCTGGAGTGAAGGCAGGATAAATCAAGGTCTATATCTGTGGGGTTATAATTCCCTTCAATATAATAATTTTGACAATAGTAAATCTTGGTTGTCCTCCTGCTTTGCCAGGATCCTGAATGGCATGCCTGTATACTTCTGCTGCAGAACTATCTGGATTATACACTGAGGAATCTGGGAAAGATGTGGCAGCTGTAATGGTGGGCGTATCACTTGTCACCCAGCTTTCCCATCACTATACTTTGGTATAGTGATGGGAGTACAGAAGTTTTGATCCATTAATCATTTGAAGAAATATTTAGTGGTGAATTTAAAGAGGCTCTGTCACTAGGTTGTAACCTATGTATTTAAATACATAGGTTACAAGGCCTAGTGACATCTTTTAAAATCATACCTTTCATGCAGAGTTCTGCGCAGCGGTCGCGTAGAAATTTAAACTTTAAAAAGTATGCAAATGAGCCATCGGAGCACCGGGGGGTGGCCTCTTTCCTCTGGAGCACTGCTCCTTCACCGCCCCTCCGGGCCCGAGGCACGTCCCCTGTCTGTATTTGATAGACAGCGCTAGACTGGTAAGTCTAGCGCTGAACTCTCGCGCATGTGCCCTAAAATTGGTCCCGGCGCATGCGCAGTAGCACTTGCAGTGTCTACACTGCAAGCGCTGTCTTCTCTTCTGCGCCGCGCCGTCACTTCGCTAGTCCCGGGAGTGACGGCGCGTGCGCAGAAGAGAAGACAGCGCTTGCCGTGTAGACACTGCAAGCGCAACTGCGCATGCGCCGGGACAATTTTAGGGCGCATGTGCGAGAGTTCAGTCTAGCGCTGTCTATCAAATACAGACAGGGGCGTGATTACAGACAGGGGACGTGCCTCGGGCCCGGAGGGGCGGTGAAGGAGTGGTGCTCCAGAGGAAAGAGGCCACCCCCCGGTGCTCCGATGGCTCATTTGCATACTTTTTAAAGTTTAAATTTCTACGCGACCGCTGCGCAGAACTCTGCATGAAAGGTATGATTTTAAAAGTTGTCACTAGGCCTTGTAACCTATGTATTTAAATACATAGGTTACAACCTAGTGACAGAGCCTCTTTAAAGGACAGCTAGAGCAGCTTTAAGGCTGCGACCACACAGGGCAGAATGTCCAATGCGGATTTGCTGCACTTACACAGCAAAATTTGCACAGATTGTGTAGAAAAAAAAAAAACAACATGTTAAATGCTGATTTGTCATGGACTGTGGTGCGGATTTGGGGAATTTGCAGCAAAATTTGACGTCCTATATTCAGAATCCACACTGCATATTTTTTTTGCAGCAGGTGGATGAGATTTCTCATCCACTTTCCTGATACTGTAAAACAGTGCGGCACACAAATCTGCAGCGTATACGTGTAGGTGTACCCTGTCCGTTGTGCACTGGACACACGCTGATTGCTCCCACCACGGTCAGAGCCACATGTTAAGGGCTCTTTCAGACAGCGGCATGCTGTCTGCAAAAATGCGGATTCGTTTTTTTGTGGACAATTCAGCATGTCTGCAAAAAAATGGATAGCATGCCGTATTTTTTCAGACCCATAGACTTAAATGGGGCCCACGTCCTGATTTTCACTGACAAGTATAGGACATGTTTCCTTTGTTTTACGGAGCCATGGAATGGAAGAAAAGGGCCCCATAGAAGTGAATGCGTCAGCATCTAATCACCAAAAAACGGATCCGCATTTTTGCGGACAGCCGTCTGAATGAGCCCTAAGTGTTTTCTTTCCCTTCATGGTCCACATGCAAAGAACTGCTGTGTGATTGGTTGCTGTGTGTCATATACTATATCAATTATTTCCATGGTGTGTTCATTTATTTTCTATGTTTAGGCTTCTGGAGTCTCCTCATCCTGTCCCTCCTGGCCGGTCTCTCTTGCTGCAGTTTTCTTGGACTGTAACGTATTTTGACTCATTTGAGCCGGGAATGTTTCCACCCACTCCACTGTCCCCAGCACGCTTCAAGTAAGTGTCACCATTCAAAGCATGTTTGCATTTATGAACATCACGGGATTATATGTGTATGTACAACTTTGTTTTGGTGCATTTTACACCAGTAATGTGTCTGATCTGATTTGGGATACAATTGTGCCACAATTTGTACCATGAACATCAGTTTGTATAACTGGGGCATGACTTTACTGCTTACACACATTGTGAAATACAACCTGTTTAAGGGCTGTGCACATCTTCGGGGGGCAATGTGTTTTGTTTTTTTTTTTAATTTTTTTAATGTGACCAATGAACGTGATATCTTGGTCTGTGAAAGAGGCAGCAGTGCTCACCTTAGTGTTGTGGCCCCTTTAAAAAGCTGATTGGTGTGGGTGCTGGACTCCAAGCAATCAAATATTTATGACCTATCTTGGAGAGAGGTCAAATCAGTATTAAATCCCGGAAAAAATTATTTGACTGTAAAATAATTATTTTAAAAGAGGACCTTTCTCTGGTTCTGGCATTAACCACTTCCAGTCTGCCCATTGACTATAAACGTCCTGGTAGTGGATCTCTATCTCTGAATGGACGTTTTTAAAACGTCCTTGAGCTTTGCCCCCTGTGTGCAGCACCTGTACATAGAAGCTCCATGACTCAGCTGCCTCCTGACAGCCAAGAACATGGAGCTTTAACCTGAGACCTTTTTTCCTGGCCTCCAGGCTTTTGATCACTCTGACAAGCTGTCAAAGAAATCACAAATGCTTGTACTATCTCCCTCTCATTACTGCCGGTCACAGAGCAGTTTACAACCACAGATGGGGTGTTTCTGCAAACTTCAGAATCAGGAAAATAAAATATTCAGGTTTGATTTGCGGTTTACCCTTGCTATCTTATAGGAAAAATTAATAATAAAAAATTGAAAATCTGCCAAAAAATATATTTTTTAAATTTCACCTTCTTCTGTTTTAATTCTTGTGGGAAATCTAAAGGGTTAACAAACTTTGTAAAAATCCGTTTTGGATTACATTGGGGGCTGTAGTTTTCTAAAATATGTTCATTTATGGGAGGTTTCTATTATTTAAGTCCCTCAAAAGTCACTTTAGAACTGCAAAGGTCCTTTAAAATTAAAAAGGGGTTGTCCGGGTTCAGAGAAGAACCCGGACATACCTGCAATTTCACCCAGGCAGCCCGCCTGAAGAGGACATCGGAGCATCTCATGCTCCGATGCCCCCCCTTGCCCTGCGCTAGATCGCGCAGGGCAAGGTCTCTTTTGTTTTATAAATACTCGCTGCCGGGCGGGTACTTTCCGCCCGGCAGTGAGTTCGGTGACGTCACCGGCCTTAATGGGCCGGCTTTTAGCGCTGCCCTAGCCGTTTTACTGGCTAGGGCAGCGCTAAAGCCCGTCCATCAGCGCCGATGATGTCACCGGCTCACTGCCGGGCGGAAGCCTCTGCCCGGCAGGGACCAGTACGTCACCGGAACCCTGCTAAATTCCTTTGCCCTGCCGCTAATTAGCGCAGGGCAAAGGAGGGCATCAGAGCATAGGTTGCTCCGATGCCCTCTTCAGGCGGGCTGCCTGGGTGAAATTGCAGGTATGTCCGGGTTCTTCTCTGAACCCGGACAACCCCTTTAACATGAAAATCTTAAAAAATACATCTAAAATTCGAAGCCTTCTAACGTCCTCAAAAAATAAAATTACATTTCCAAAATTACGCCAACATAAAGTGGGACATATGGTGAATGTTCATTAATAACAATTTTATTAGATATCCCTATGTAACTTAAAAGCAGAGAAATTAATATTTAAAAAAAATTTGATTTTTTTTCAAAATTTTCAGTAAATTTTGGATTTTTTTTATAAATAAAGGTAAAATATATTGACTCAAATTGACCATTAATACAAAGTACAATGTGTCACGAGAAAACAATCTATGAATGGCTTGGATAAGTAAAAGCGTTCCAAAGTTATTACCACATGAAGTGACACATGTCAGATTTGCAAAATTAGGCCTGGTCAGGAAGGGGGTAAATGGCCCCGGATGGGAAGTGGTTGAATGGGTTTTCTGGGAGTTAATAACTAATGATCTATCCTCAGATAGGTCATCAGTATCTGATTGGTGGGGGTCCGACATCCAGCACCCTCGCCGATCAGCTATTTGAGAAGGTAGTGGCTCTCCCGTGAGCGCCCAGGCCTTCTATCAGCTCATTGTACATCGGCTGTGCTTGGTATCGTGCTCAGCCCCTTTCACTTGAATGGGGCTGAGCCCGCTCCTAGGCCATGTGACTGGATGAACGTGACGTCACTGGCCTAGAGCTAAGAGAAGGCTGCGGCGCTCACAGGAGCATCGGTGCCTTCTCAAACAGTTGATCGGCGGGGGTCCTGGGTGTCTGACCCCCACCGATCAGATACTGATGACCTATCCTGAGAATAGGTCATCTGTCGTTAACTCCCGGAAAACCCCTTTAAACATTACAATATAAGTACCTGGCACTGTAGTGTAGATGTCCTTGCCCTTTTTTTTTTTTTTTTCCGGTGCTACCCCGCTGTGCCTCTGTTTCCTGCCCTGTATGCTAATCCATACCATCAGTACAGAATGGAGGAGACGGCCATGTTTCTCAGGGGGGGCGTCTCCTTCTCCCTGGGTGGAGTGTGGCCAATCACAGAGGAGAGCGTCACAGTCAGGGAGGGAAAAAAAAAGTTCACCTTCCCCCAATTGAACCGCGCTACAGCCAGGGAGAAGGAGACGCCGCCTGAGAAACATGGCTGTCTCCTGCTCACTGTATCAATGCTATGGATTAACAAACAGGGGGCACAGCGGGGGGAACAGAGTAGCCCTTTGAAAAAAAAAATAAAAATAAACGCCAAGGACGTCTCCCCAACATTCCCTGCAGTGCCAGGTACTTATATTGTAATGTCAGGACCAGGGAAAGGTCCTTTCTAAAGTATACATTACTATTTGTATAGTAAAAGGTGCACATGCCTAGTTACAGCCACATTTTATCTGATTAAAGGGGTTCTCAGGGATTTTCATGACCGTCTATCCTCGGACCCCCGCTGATCAGCTGTTCCAGGAAGTTTCATCGCTCTCTGGTGAATGCCGTGGCCTCCTTAACAGGTTACTAAGCTCAACACCGTCCAATGGATAGCGGCTGTGCTTCGTATCACTTGAGTGGGACTGAGATGCTCCTAGGCTATGTGACCACTATATATCACATGACCTAGGAAGAGGCCTAAGTGCTCACACAGCGCCGCAGCCTCTTCATACAGCTGATCAGCGGACGGTGCCATGAGTCGGACCCCTCGAGGGTAGGCCATCAATATCAAAATGGGAGTAGAGGGATTTGTAGAAATAACAATAGTGGACAATCTGGACCCTCGTCTCTTAAAGTGGCCATGCGCATTGTATAAATGTCCAATTTTGGTGGGTCAGACCAACCATCTAATGCTTATGGAGGAACTTTCCCCTTGATGTCAGGGTAAAGAAGGATTGGGCATGTTGGATTTCTGCTCCTGATCCCTTGTTCTCAGGGGAGCTGAGACCCCACCAGAGGTGTCTGGCAGCAGCTTACTCACCTCTCCCTATTGAGATCACATACACTCGGGCATGTCTGAAAAAAATCACTGTAAGGCCTCTTTCACACGAGCGTGACGGATTAGGTCTGGATGCATTCAGGGAAACTCGCCACCATTTTGCAAGCAAGTTCAGTCAGTTTTGTCTGCGATTGCGTTCAGTTGTTCCGTTATTTCCTCGCGGGTGCAATGCGTTTTGATGCGTTTTTCACACCTGTGATAAAAAACTGAAGGTTTACAAACAACATCTCTTAGCAACCATCAGTGAAAAACGTATCGTATCCGCACTTGCTTCAGGATACAATGCGTTTTTCACTGAAGCCCCATTCACTTCTATGGGGCCAGGGCTTTGTGAAAAACACAGAATATAGAACATGCTGCGATTTTCACACAACGCAGAAGTGATGCATGAAAAAAAAAACCGCTCATGTACACAGACCCGTAGAAATGAATGGGTCAGGATTCAGTGCTGGTGCTGTGCGTTCACTTCACACATTGCACTCTCGCAGAAAACTCGTGTGAAAGGGGTCTACCATGCTCCTTTTCTGTACCTCAAAAACGCACTGTGTGAATCAAGCTATAATCCATGGCAGCAGCCGAAATCCTTGCATCCAAAAGATTGGTCAGTAGATGGTGTTCTTGTATAAGCGGATTCTCTCTCGTAGCTTGTACTGCGATTTCTGGATGCTTCCTTCTATGTGATGCAGGGTTTTTGTAGTCTGTCATTCCAGATTTATGCAGGACAGTAGAAGCCTTCGTGAACCAGTTCCGTTGCATCCCGGAGACTGCAGCTCAGCCTCAAATTTGTAGTTTTGACCCTTTACTTGTGTCACTACTGATTTGTAGTTTTAGGGTAGGTTCACACCTCTGTTTAAGGCCTTTCAGACGAGCGAGTTCCACGCTCCGGACTCACAGCGTGAGTATGCGGCAGCTTCCGTCCTGACCTCCCAGCACTGATGAGGTCGCAAAGCATTATATTGATTTATGATGCTGTGTAACCCTTACAGTTCTGGTAGGTATTGTATAACACTGACATAATGCTGTCAGTGTTATCCAATGCATTCCAGAACTCTAAGGGTTACATAGCATCATAAGTCAATATAATGCTATGCAACGCCAGGACGGGAGCTGCTGCATAGTTGAGCTGCGAGTCGGGAGTGTGGAACTTGCTCGTCTGAAAGGGGCCTAACTGACCCTGCAGGATGTCGCTGGATCTGGCCTAGTCCGACACTGCCATTCACCACCAGACACCATTGACTTTAATGGGATCTGGTGAAATTCTGCCTTTTGGCCAGACAAAAATTGCATATGGGGTCCAGCGGTAAACAAAAGTAGCCTGCTAGGCCAGATCCGGTGAACCCCAGAGGCAGTTCTCTGCTGAATCAGTTAAACAGAAGTTTGAACCTACCCTTAAAGGGGTATTCTCATCTTGTACAATGGGGGCATATCGCTAGGATATGCCCCGTTGTCTTATAGGTGGGACCCGCACCTATATCGAGATCGGAGGGGGGAGCGCTGCGCCTGGAGGACCCTGGGTTTCCCCGGGGTCCGGCCACCACCAGGCGCAGCTCCCCGCTGCGCTCATAGAAATTAATGGGAGCGCACTGCGCAAGCGTGGCCACCGCTCCCATTCATTTCTATGGAGCCAGCGCATGCACCCTGCGCCCTCCTGTACTTTGGGGGCTCCGTTCTCGATATAGGTGCGGGTCCCAGCGGTGGGACCCGCACCTATAAGACAATGGGAGAATATCCTAGCGATATGCCCCCATTGTACAACATGAGAATAACCCTTTAACCCTTTCAAACCTATAGGATGTTAATTTAGCACTATACTTGTAAATACGCCTCTGAAGGGTTCAGCATCGTAGGCTGGGGCTACACAGCGACATGAAAATCTCACATTGTTTCTAATGATTGTCCATGGTGTCACAGTCTTTAAATAGTCGCTTATCAGCAAATTGCAGTCAAGTTGCATAAATGTTTTTGGTTGCGCTACTTTTCTGAGACTTGTTTTCATGCAACATGTTGCAGTGTATCGGTAGCCCTCGCTTTAAATGATACCAGGATACTAGAACTCAGTATTCTAGGTACCATATTCAGGGTGTGGCACTCGTTTGTCCTGGGGCTTCATAAAGCTTTACTTTCTAATGATATAAGAAAGGAGAAAACTGCACGCGACATTGGGAAGAGAGATCACAACCTGTCCTCTCTCTCCCCCCTGCTCAGCCTTCATTGACTCCTTGGGGGGCATAGCACAGCAACTTTCCTTCATGATATCACCCCTCTTACCAATCACAGCCCATTAACCACCTAACTGTTCTGCCCCAGTCCAGCTCTGGCAGTGTGAAAAGTAGCTAACTGGAGGGGGAGGGCTGCTTTAGATGGTGATATCTCCTCAATGGTAGCAGCTAGAAGCATGCAACTGGTCTTGTCTGAAAGCTCACAGTCCAGGCTTTCATACAAGACAGCTAAAGCAGCAGAGGAGAAATCACTGTTAGAAACGAAGTCAGGAATAATCGCAAGTAAAACCTGTTTTTACTTTCATTTTTAGCTGTATGCACAGCATCCCGATTTCTATCAGTGATATCTTACTCTGTCCTGAACATATTGCTGTCAGTTTGGTATCGTCTGAAAGCTTGGAATGAATTTATGTTTCTAGCTGCTTCCATTCAGAAGGTAGCAGCATCTAAAGCAGCCCTCCCCCTTCAGGCTACTTTTCCCACTGCTGGAGCTCCACTCTGGCAAAACATTTAGGGTAAATGCACACGATCAGGATTTATCTGCGGACAATCCGCACTGAAATCCGCAGGTGTTCTCAGTGAAATTCGTGCGGTAAATCCACACCAATTGGTGCGGATTTGCGTGCGGATTTGCGTGCAGATTTGCATGTGGATTTTTTTTTCAAGTGAATGGAGAAAATCCTCATGAAATCCGGACAGGAAAAATAAAATAAATTGACATGCTGCGGATTGTAAAATCCGCACTAAAAGAATCCGCATCGTGTGCATTGAGAATTTCAAATTGTCATAGAATATAATGTACATGACCTACGGTCCAGATTTTCCGCACGCAAATCCGCACGTAATCCTGATCGTGTGCATTCACCCTTAGGGTGTTAAACTGGCCATTTACATTAGATTAAAGGGGCTGCCTGGGATTTTTATATTGATTGCCTATCCTCAGAATCGGTCATCAGTATCTGATCAGTGGGGGGTCCGACCCCCCCCCCTCCCTGGCACCCCCGCTGATCACATGTTTGAAGAGGAGCCACAGCCTCGTCCTGTGTCACATTCATTGGTCACATGGCCTAGGCGGAGGTCAGTCCCATTCAAAGTGAAAGGGACTGAGCTGCAATACCTAGCACATCCACTATACAATGCATGGCGCTGTGCTTGGTATGCTGTGAGGAGGTGGCAGTGCTTACCAGAAGCCAGACATCTTTTGGCTGGGAAAAAAAAAAAAGTGGCCCCATGTTGTAGGGCCGTCTCAGCAGAACTTAGGAGGCCCCCTGGGCATCGGCCCTCTGGGGAAATTTCCCTGTAAGGTCTATGGCCAATCCGCCCTTGAGTTTTATTATCACCTCTCCTCCTGTGGTCCTCGGGTGATCTGGTGGGGAAAGATGGGCGCACTGTTATTTTGATTAAAGGGATGATGACTGTGTTCATTAGTCGTCAGTAATTCACTGCAGGACTCTGATATAGGGTGGGAGTTGTGATTTACAGAAATAAGAATAGGGAGCAGTGGTTTTATTGAGGGGCTGCTGCTTGTATTACTTTCTTATGGGGAGGCGTGAGCCGGTGGTGACTGCAGTCTGGACACGACAAAAGACGGACCGCTGAGAGGTCGATGACACGTAAACCGTACACGACGCTCTCTGGGCAATATTTCAAAACTTTTATTGCAGCAAACGTTTGCGCACACTGTGAGCTGTGTGAACATTTATTTTTAATTTGTTTTTTTCAGATTAATTGTGAAGCGATTAAAATATCTCCCATAGTGTCGGCTTCTTAAAATAAGTCAGGAGCCTGCCTGGCCTGTGCCGTGTTTTCTTCTCTTACATTGCGCTTGTTTCTATGTTTGTCTGATGGTTACTGCAGATTTTACAATTTAATTTCCTTTTGTACCAGTGAACGATCTCTTAAAGGGTTATTCCCATCTCAGACATTGGGGGCATATCGCTAGGATATACATTGTCTGATAGGTGCAGGTCTCACCTCTGGGACCCCTACCTATATCCAGAACGTAGCGGGGAAATGAACGGAGGGCACACTGCACATGCGCAGCTACCTTCTATTCATTTCTATGGGGCCACCGAAAATAGGCGAGCACTGGCTTGACTATTTCCGTCGGCTCCATAGAAATGAATAGGAGTGGTGGCCGCGCATGCGCGCTGTGTTCCCATTCATTTCTATCGGAGCAGCGGGGAGCTGCGCCTGGTGGTGGCCGACCCCAGGATACCCAGGGTCCTCCAGGCACAGCGCTCCCCGCTCTGTTCTCAATATAGGTAGGGGTCCCAGCGGTAGGACCCGCACCTATCAGACAATGGGGGCATATCCTAGCGATATAGATGTTGTCTATGATGGGAATAACCCTTTAACCCTCTTCCATATGTAGAGCACCATGGAATAAATGTTCCTTTTATTTGCCATCTGATATTCCAGAAATTCTGATAGTATGCTATATGCTTACTGCATAGGGTGGCTGTTTGCTTCACCCTCAAAAGCGTGACACTGTAGCCACACCCCTTAGACGTCTAAGCCACACCCCCAAGTCCGCAAGTCACGCCCCCAAGTCTGAAAACCAAGCCCCCAGTTGCCGGAGAAGGTGAGGTTAG
Organism: Rhinella marina; assembly: GCA_900303285.1. Taxonomy (NCBI): domain Eukaryota; kingdom Metazoa; phylum Chordata; class Amphibia; order Anura; family Bufonidae; genus Rhinella; species Rhinella marina. The sequence goes on from ONZH01015257.1 coordinate 11,977, forward strand.
CTGTACTGGGGCCAGGAGTGCTTCTCTCCCCCTCAGTCAGCCAAAGCGAGCCATGTCCGCCGGCTCTAGGGACTGACTGGAGGTGAGAGAAGCCTCAGTCAGTTAATATGTTGCTGCAGCTCACGCTCTGGTGGCACAACGCTGCTGTCTAAGCGTGAGCTGCTAAAAGGGAGGACATCCCTGCGTCCGTCCAGGCCCTGTGACGGACGGAGGACAGGGAGCCAGAAAACCGGACGTCTGGTCTAAAACCGGACGTCTGGCCACCCTACTACCACAGAAAACTCACACCGCACTGTAGTGGACTGCACGAATATACAGAATCTGCCAGGATTCCTTAAAGTAGTTGTCAAGTTTGTAAAAAAGCCATTTCTGTATTTCCTATTGGGAGATTCTGAGTTATTAGATGTGGGGGAGGGGAGTCTTGTGTTCATGACTTTTGTCTCTCACTTAAAGAGGAGAGCAGCTGTAAAGAGCTTCCCTCTCCCTCATTGATTTGACTGGAAACTGTGTAATACCTAATCTCTCCTGTGGTGGCGCTGCAGGCTAATAATAGCTGATCAGTGGAGGTCCCAGCAGAGGACACTTTGTGATCAGCTAATTGTCAGTGGACCTGTCTAACAAATGGGAATTGTTCAAAGTGGAGAACTCGTTTAATGGAAAATACTTGCTTCGCTCCAAAAAATGCTCCAAATGACTTTAAATAATAATGTCATATACTTAAGGGCCCTTTACAGAGGCCGAGAATCTCATAGTTCATAGTAACGCTCGTTAGCAATGATCTGGCGGTGTAAATGTACCGCCGATTACCCGATGAATGAGCGAAAAGCTCGTTCATCGAATAATTGCATCGTTGGTGCAGGACAAAAATCCTGGTTGGTCGTTATGTGGTAGAGCAATGGCATTAGCGATCACTCCTCCCCATCTCTGGAGGAGATCGCTGCATGTAAATGAACCGGTCTCCTCCACAGCGAGCAGCAGGTCGGAGGACAACCTGCTGTAATATCGCCCTGTGTAAAGGGGCTTTTAGACTCCCCCACACTGCCTGTAGAGTGGTCCCCAGCACCGTGATATGTCGTACATTGAAGTTACTCTGCTAATTGCTTGGCAAGTAACCTTCAAAATCTTGAAAGCAGCTGTTGATAGGAGTGTCAAAAATACATTAAAAATACCCAAATCTTGTCTAAAATCAGTCTCCTTCCCCCTCTTGCAGCTGAATGTATAGTGTACAGATTAGCAACCTCCGGCTGTTCTGAAACTATAACTCCTAGAATCCTCCTTTCAATTCTGTAGGAGTTATAAGAACAGCCGTGTAAGTGTGCATGCTGTGAGTTGCCGTTTCACAGCAGCTGGAGCGCCGAAGGTTGCTGATCCATAATGTAGAGACTTCCCTTTCCAGAAGAAGTCTCCTCAGCTGCAGAAACTCTGGTCCTTCCTTGATAAGCAAGTCAGAAAGCTATTTCTACTGGCTTCTCTGCAGTAAACAGAGCATCACTATGCAGAGACCTGGCTGTGGGGAGAGTGACTGAGCATGGGTGACCACTTGTGTGCACTTTGAACACCAGGTGGCGCCATACAATGTAAGTAATTGTTATAACTCTTCACTGGATCATGTAAATGGTCAGCATTGTTCATTTTTTTCTGATATGTACAATGAATATAATATTAATGTTGGGTCAACCCCTTTAATGCTGTATTATTTCCATGTGTCTATGTGTCTCTATTAACTAGACATAACATAGCTGGTCATCATCACCCCCCCCCCCCAAGTCCTATCAATCGGTTTGTGTGACCGGCACCGATGACATCATCTGACATGTCTCTTGACTCTTCCCTTGGCCCTGTCCCCTGTGTAGTCAGCATTTTGGTCAGAGTTTTGCTTTTATTTGCTGTTCTATATTCTGGTTGTGCGTCTTTCCGATCCTGTAGTCTCTGCTGCGTCCTCTATCTAAACTTGTCTTATATAATATTCCGTCTTCTTTTTTTAGGAGGATGACGGGTCATTCATTCCACATTGGCTACACCATGGCAATACTTAATGGCATTGTGGCAGCTCTGACTGTGCTTTGGTGCCTGCTCTGAATGCATATTCTGCAATGATACGAAGTCTCTACGTGCGCCGCTCACGAGGAATGTCACCTTCTGAAGATCCAGCGCCCTGTTTTATTAATGCAAAATCCATTTTTTATAACACTGTGTACCTATAGTCGTATTTTTACAAAATTATTTTTAAATATTTTAGTTTACATACTTTTAGAAGTTTTTATTTTTTATTTTTATCACATGTTCTTACCCTAAAAAAAACATCTCTATGCATAGGTCATATTAAATTAGGAAAAGACAGTGCGACTCTTGTCCATATAGGCCTGAGCTACACTGTGGGGCACGTTTATTAAGGGACTTGCGACTGTTTTAGTTGAAAAATAGTCATATGTCCCCCTTTTAACCAGCTGTGCAACAATATTTAGTCGCACAGCCGGTTTAACACCATGGTCAGATGGTCGTATACGTTTTGGCGTGCCGTGCCTAGGCCAGTACTCCGGCCCCAGCAAATTAAAGGGGTTGAGACAATGGGGTCATACCACTAGGATATGCCCCCGTTGTCTGATAGGCGCAGGTCCCACCGCTGGGACCTGCACCTATATCGAGAATGGAGTGGGGTGCACTGTGCCTGGAGGACTCCGGGGTCCGGCCACCACCAGGCGCAGCTCCCAGCTGTGCTCCTAGAAATAAATGGGAGCGCACTGCGCATGCGCAGCCACCGCTCCTAATTATTTCTATGGAGCCGACGGAAATAGCCGAGCCAGCGCTTGGCTATTTCCGGCGGCTCCATAGAAAAGAATGGAGGGCGGCTGCGCATGTGCAGTGCGTCCTCCTTCTCTTTTGGGGCCCCGTTCTCGATATAGGTGGGACCCGCACCTATAAGACAATGGGGACATATCCTAGCGATGTGCCCCCATTGTCTGAGATGGGAATACCCCTTTAAGGTTGCTTTCAGACGCGGCTGATTATGTTGCAGAATTTTCTGCGCCTGCAAATCAGTTCCATTCACTTGAATGGGGTGGCATGTTGATTTCTGCAAGCCCCCTTCAGGTGAATGATTTTCAGGCACAGAAAATTCAACAACAAAATCTGCTGCATCTGAAGGCGCCCATACTAACATTTAAGCCTGGAAACGGGTATAAATGTTGGCAAAAAACGGCATAGCTTTTTTTTCCAGATGCAAAGTCTGCCATGGATGTGCCTAATTTATGACGAGGCGCACACATTATAATAAATTAGACAAATCTTAGGGCAGCGCAAGGGAGAAACTAAGGTCAGTGTAAAAAGCCGGTCTTAGTAAATGTGCCCCTGTGACTTTTTGTAGCGTGAGTGATTGATTTTAACTAGAGATGAGCGAGCATGCTCGGGAGCAATTTTCGCGTAATAGCGTACACAGCTTCTAATCTGTACGCTAATGCATACTCATCTTCTAATCTGTACACTAATGCGTACGCATCTTATAAATTTGTACGCTAATGCGTACAAATTACAAAGATGCGTACGCATTAGCGTACAGATTAGAAGATGCGTACGCTATTACCCGAAAATTGCTCCCGAGCATGCTCGCTCATCTCTAATTTTAACTGATGAATGACAGCCACAGTCCACAAGATTGCACTGATTTGGACTGCAGTTGTAGTTCACTAGTTAAAATCAATCAGTTGCACTACAAAAAGCCTTAAAGGGATTGGCTGCTTTTTACTATTGATGACCTATCCTCAGGATAGGTCATCAATATCAGATCAGCGGGGGTCTGCCTTCTCCTCAAACAGCTGATCACCAAGCCCGCCGATCAGCTGATTGCAGAGAAGGCAGCTCTCATACAAGCGCTGCCTTCTCTGCTCTGTTCACCTGCTGGCCACAGCAACTGCAGTGGTGAGCAGGTGTAATTACAAGTATGGCGTCCCCGTTCACTTCTATGGGACAGCTCTATCTGTTGAAGTGTATACTACAGAGCCGTCCCATAGAAGTGAGTGGGGATGCCATACTTGTAATTGCGTCTCTTTACCACTGCAGTTGCTGCAGTGAGCAGAGAAGGCAGTGCTTGTATGAGCGCTGCCTTCTCTTCAAACAGCTGATCAGCAGGGGGTTCCGGGTGTCAGACCCTCGCCGATCTGATATGGATGACTTATCCTGAGGATAAGTCATCAATGGTAAAAAGCAGACAACCCCTTTAAGAAGCTTTCCCCATTAACGTCAGAGCCTTCACTTTTATTCTGTAAAAATGATGATGTAACATATAATTTCGTCATAACAAATTACCATTTTAAGCTGTGTTTCCACCGACCAAGCTTGGACATGGCCGCATTTTAGAAAATCCAGTGACGCTGATAGTTGATCATGTTATTCTGAAAGAATAGACACGCTTTTGTTATTTTTAGATCGGCACAGAAGCTGTCGTCACAAAACAGTATTCTTAATTAAAACTATTTGCGTCACCTTTTTAATTTTTCTACCATGCTTCGTATACAACTAATTATGCTGAGAAGCAATAGATCAATGCATGGCTTGTGGATGGGCGGTCTGTGGTTTCTTTTGATTTTTTTTTTTTTGGAACTTTATTAGTGATTTGCTTTTTTTATGGTATCAGTCCTCCTCCCATTCATCCCGGGAGACTCCATAAAGGTTGAAGGCTACTTGGTCTCAATTAAGTTCTGAGATCACGTGGACAGATGCGTTCTAGACGTCTGTTCACATGGTACAGTACTTCTTTGGTTGCTTTCATGGCAGTGGTGCTCTGCCTATGGGTTGGTAGGGCTTAGTGCCAAGGGGACTTAGTCTGACAGCAGGGGTGCTGTTGGACTGCTGGGTCTTGCCACTTCTTGGGTGGGTCTGGTGTCGTGGCAGTGGTGCTTGCCCCATGGTGCTGCGCCAAATTAGAGTAGTTACCCAGTCATAATAAGCAACCTTGACGTGGTGAGTGAGTTTATGCATTTTGATCTAAACATATACTAATGGCCCCATGTACTGTGCATAGATTATGGCTTGGTATACAACTAATTATGCTGAGAAGCATTAGATCAATGCATGGCTTGTGAGCGTATGATCCATGTTTTCTCTTTTTTTTTCGTCATTATAGATGTGTTGGAACAATATAAAACTCATTGCAAGAGTGTACATACCCTTTAAGTAAAAAAAAATATATGAAATATGCGACAATTTCAGCAAGGTGGATGATGGAAAAGTAGGGAAAACAGCAGGTGGCGCTATACAAATAGAGTTTATTGAATATATTATACCAGGGCTGGCCAACCTGTGGCTCTCCAGCTGTTGCAAAACTACAACTCCCAGCATGCCCAGTCTGCCTACAGCTATCAGCCTACAGCAGGGCATGGTGGGAGTTGTAGTTTTACAACAGCTGGAGAGCCTCAGGTTGGCCAGCCCTGTATAATACATTTATTGGCGATACTAAATTTTTAATCACATACAGTTACAAAAATATTCAGATCCATGCGCTATTTTTAAAAATGTAGAATATTTTTATTGGGACAGCCCCTTTTACAGGCTATGTACATATTTGCGGGAAATTTTTCTTTTTATGATGGCATTTTACTTATTTGGGGATAAAAAATATTTTTTTCAATTAGTCTTTATAAACAATATTGAGCCGTTCTGTCACAAAGGGTTAGTTGTTTTTCTAGCTATGTGCATCTTTTACTTTGTGGCGGTCATCTAATAAACCTTATCTCTAAATTACTGAGGTCATTAACACTTATATAAGCCACATTCTTATCAGTAAGATAAGAACTGAGCTATAATGAGTGTTTATGATGTCAGAGAGCAGAGATAAGGAGCCTGTCTGCTCCCCATATGACGGAAAAGACAGAAAATCCACAGGCAGCTAGTAGAGCATCTCAGCTCTGTACAGAAAAAATGATTCCATATTTTTAATAAAGACCAATTGAAAAAAATTATTTATAGCTCATAATGACTACAATGCAATAAGAAAAAAATGCCCCAAAGGTGTACATAGCCTTTAATATGTCCCTGTTGGATCTTTTTTAGGGGGGAGAAATAAGGGAGCCAAAACACTGGTTTTATTAAAGAATAAAAATAAAGAACTCCCGCAAAAAAATGTATTCCATGTCCTGCTAGAAATGTACATGATGTAATCTGTAGTGAATGTCATTTTCTTACCAGTGGTTGTATTTGTGAGTTATATCTCCCTGATGCTTCTCATCTGTGTCATGTGACCAGCAAACAGAATCACCAGATAACACAACATCTTATGTGTGGACAGGAAGTCTATTTCTCTATGCATTCCTATGGGAGCCTCACTCTGAGGAATGAATAGAGCAGTGACTGGCTTCCTGTCCTGGGTCAGTTGGAGATCAGGGAGTTGGTCACATGACCCAGCTACAATAAGAAGAGAGCGGATAACTCACAGATACAGTCACTGATGAAAAGATTACATTCACTACAGATTACATCATGCACCTTTCTAACAGGTCAGAGAATGAAAATTTTTGCGGGAGTTTCTACCCCCTCTCCGAAAAGCTTTTTGGATCTTGCAGGTAAAATGAAAAAAAATATAACTGGGCCTCGGATACAGCTGGATAAACAGGTCCTTGGAAAAGGAGCCTATGAAGTCTGAATGCCTTTCTAGCTCTCAGCGGGTGTCGATGGGTCCCACTGTTTGTATTTTGGGTCATTTACGTAAGCCTGTAACCCACAGACAGTCACACTTTGTACAGATGTATATTTTCCTTTTGTCGATTCAGCTTCTTTTGTACAGCCTTTTATACTTTGGTATACTATATCACAATGTCTACTTTCGTGGCAAACTATTTTATATTTTTCATTTTATAGTTTTTGTTACCCAGGGAAGGACTTGTATAAAAGGGAATGCTTTATCTGTAAATCTGTGTTAAAAAAAAGAAAATGACCCTTTAAGAAATAAATCTGTGTAAAGTAATGTCTGCTTGGTTGTATTGTATTTGTATCCTATAGAAGGCGTCGGGACACATTTAGTCTCCCCCTCTGCACTGCCGTTAGATTCGTCTTATTTATGGCTAGGTGTGTACCTTAACATAAATTCGGCGCATCCGTGCCAGTCCTTCCGCCTGGCGTAAAAACTATGGCAACCTCTGACTGGTAAATTTGCAGGGGCTGGAGTCTTGGCACAGCCTCCCACACGCTCCTGCTGCCGTCACGCCGGTGGACGCAGCGAAAAACCAGCCGTGTCACTAAATATTGTCGCACGGCCGGTTAGAAAAGGGGGCGTGTAACTATTTTACGCCTAAAATAGTCTCAAGTCCCTTGGTAAATGTGCCCCACTATGTTGTGGTAGCTGTGGATTCATAGGGTGGTGTATGGGGTGTCCAGTGCAGTTTATTGTAAGCTTTTTATTATTTAAAGGGGTATTCCAGTAACTTGCAGTTCTCCCCTGTCTACAGAATAGGGGATAACAATTAGATTGGTGGCGTTTCTATCACCGCGCCACCCCCCCCCCCCCATCGATCACCAGATCAGGGATTCTTTGCCCTGCAGGGCCCTCCCAAAATGAATGGCACTGCAGGTCAAACATGTGTACCACTTCATCTCTATGGGACCTGCCGGAAATAGGCAATCGCTGTATCTTCGCCATTCACAATTGCGCACAAGGTTAGGACATGTTCTATTCTTTATTGCGGGGGCCGCAGAATGGAGCAACGGATGTGGACTGCACACGGTGTGCTGTCTTCATCTTTTGCGGCCCCATAGAAATGAAGGGGTCCGGATCTGAGCCGCCGTCGTGTGAATGTAGCCCAATACAAAGTCTGTATTATTGTAGCAAGACTGGGCCAGATATGACAGGCACACTGTGGCCCATCTGGACTGCTGTGACCACCTAGCCATACCTATCAAAACTGGTATAAAAGAAAACTGGTTTAGTTGCCCATAGCAACCAGTCATTCCACTTTTCATTTTTCAAAGCTCCTTTTGAAAACCAAAGGATCAATCTGAATGGTTGCTATGGACGACTAAGACACTTTTACTTTGCACCATTTTGATAAATCTCCCCCATTGTATTTCTCGCCACCATATTCTTTAAAATGCCGTTCCAGTTACACATGTATGTTTTTATTTTTATCATAAAAATGGAGCAGAGGCAGTGCAGTGACCTAGGACTGCAGCATTAGGCTAGGGCTACACAGCGACACCTGTCACGGCCAGGATGGCTGAGTAGCGGGGATCCCATAGAAATAACTGGGATCTCCGCGGCAGTCGCCAGAAGTCCAGCTGTGTTGGATTCATTTCTATGGGATCCCCGCTACTCAACGATCCTGTCAGTGATCCTGTCGCCGTGTAGCCCTAGCCTTATACCACACTTAGGGTCTGTTGGCAGCCTGTAACTTTTGAGGCTCATAGATCTACATAGGAGACAAACCGGGAAGGTTTTATCATCAAGTTTTTATTTGGAAAGTTGTTTTTATTCTTTTTAAGATACGTGGGAGCAATAAAAAAAAAAAAACAAACTATGAAAGTGCACATGGCAAAGGCTAGGTAACGTAACATCGCATCACCTAAATTATATGGAGGGAAAAAAAGCAAAAAGTGTGATTTCTTTAAATGTGTGTTTTCTTTTTATTTCTGCTTGCCATTGCAATTCTTTAATTGGATGTGACAAATAGCAGTGAGATTCCACCCCCCTCATCTGATACCTTTTACACTGGTTCAACTGAGGTGACGAGATGTGTGCCTGCCGTTACTGAAAGCTTTCCAGCGCAAGGTGTGGACTGTTTTTATAGCTCTGTCACCTCAAAAATTGGCTTCAAAGTAAGCAAAACAGTCATGTAGGGAAGGTACCCTGAAATATAACCATACCTCTCTTGTGAAAATCCGGTTCTGTAATCGTGAGGAATAATTCTTTTTATTTTTATGCAAATAAGGCTTTCAGTGCACCATGGGCGGGGCCGCTCTGTTTTGTGCCCCAATGATTTCCTCAAAGGCCTCATGCACACGGCCGTTCCGCGCATTGGGGACTGCAATTTGCAACATCACTGCGGATGTTCAACCTGAATGGGTCCATGATCTGCCCGCAAAAAATAGAACATTTCAGATTGCAGACCCATTCAAGTGTGCAGGCCGTAATACATGCACATGAGGCCCTAGGCTGCGTTCACACTTCAGTTATTAGGTCAGTTATTTCCATCAGTGATTGTGAGCCAAAACCCGTAGTGAAGCCTCCACAGAGATCAGGTAAAATGGAAAGATCGGCACCTGTTCTGTGCTTTTTGACCTAAACCTGGTTTTGGCTCACAATAAGGGCTCATGCACACGACCAGTGCCGGCCTGTGGCCGTATCGCGGCCCACATACGCCGGGTCCGCAATAAGGGCACCGGCCGTGTGCAGCCCGCATCATGGATCGTGGACCCATTCACTTCAATGGGTCCGCAATCACGGAGATACGGATCGGAACGCGACGGAAGCACTACGGTGTGCTTCCGTGGCGTTTCTGGCCGTGCCTCCGCACCGCAAAAAAGTAGCGCATGCACTACTTTTTTGCGGTGCGGACCGTCTGATGCGGAGTGCACGCAGCCGGGTGCATGAGCCCTAAGAAGGTCCAGTCCCCTGTCCTGACTAAGGCTACCTTCACAGTAGGGTTTTTGCTGGTTCAGCAAAAACGCTTCCGTTACTGATAATACAAACATCTGCATCCGTTATGACCGTAACGCTAGTGTGAAGTAGCCTTATCTGTTTTAGTAACTATCGGCATTTGCCATGTAATAACAATTCTGAAGCATCTATTCTTATGACTTTATTGTGCCACTCCTCCGTTATTCCTACTAGAAGTTTATGACTAAAGCTACAACCGGATGTTACCAGTTGGGGGTGGGTCCCTGCACAGCCTGACACCGGCAGCACTGATTGGCCAGTGTTTTAGACTATGCAGGGACACCCCCCCCCCCAACTGATAACACATAGTTTCCTTTGTTCATAAATGTCTAACAGGAATAATAGAGGATTGGCACAGCATAGAGTTATAACTTGTTATTACAAGGAGAATGCAAGTAGTTACTAAGACAGACATGTCAGGAGAGGGGACAGTGCCTCTTTAAGAGGTTTGTGTGTCAATATCCAAAGGACAGGAAAGTGTTAAATGAGAAGTGCTTCTCTCTAGTAGTCGCAGGAATTATATGTAGTCCCATAAGACAGATATGATTGCTCCTCCTGTTCCCAGTGGCAGAGGTGTTGCTCCAGAGTTTCGGATACATTTTCACCTGCCTTTCCCGGCACAGCGGTATTTCTCAAACGTTTGACCCTGATGTTCTAGAGCAAGGATTTCAGGAAATGGTTTCTGACTGACTGTACTGCCGAATACACTAAGGCCTGGGCTACACTGCCACTTTTTGTAGCGCAACTGATTGATTTTAATATTGAAATACAGCTGCAGTCCAAATGAATGAAACAGAACAAGAGGTTGATCCAGCGAATAAAATCCAAAGATACCATATTTTTCACTTTATAATACACAACTGTTGATAAGACGCACCCCAGGTGTTAAAGGGGGAAAATAAGAAAAAAATATCAGACCCCCCCATATCAAATTCTCAGATCTGACCCTCAAGACATTAAATACACACCCCCATATCAGGACATTACATTAGACCCCCATATCAGGACATTACATTAGACCCCCATATCAGGACATTACATTAGACCCCCATATCAGGACATTACATTAGACCCTCATATCAGGACATTACATTAGACCCTCATATCAGGACATTACATTAGACCCTCATATCAGGACATTACATTAGACCCCCATATCAGGACATTACATTAGACCCCCATATCTGGACATTACATTAGACCCCCATATCAGGACATCACCTTAGACCCCCATATCAGGACATTACATTAGACCCCCATATCAGGACATTACATTAGACCCTCATATCAGGACATTACATTAGACCCCCATATCAGGACATTACATTAGACCCTCATATCATTAGACCCCCATATCAGGACATTACATTAGACCCTCATATCACATGAGACCTTCATATCAGACCCTCATCAGAACCCCATTAGACCTCATATCAGCCCTCCATTTCAGACCCCCATCAGACCTCGGATCAGACCTTAAAATAAAAAAAACCTCTCTTACCTCTCCTGTGCTACGGCTCCGCTCCGGGATTGGCGGTCTCTTTAGAAGTCGCACTCCCCTGTCTTCTCTGGCCGGCGCTGCACAGTAACCTGCACACGGTCAGGACAGTGCGCCCACGGCCCCAGAAAGGAAGACCAGGGAAGGTGAGTACAGAAAGCGCTCGCAGCACTTCACTCCCCTCTCCTGGCACCTAATGCATACTAGTGAGCGCTTCCATAATTGAAGCGCTCACTAGTCACTTTATAAGACGCACTACCATTTTCCCACCACTTTTTTGGAGGAAAAAGTGCGTCTTATAAAGCGAAAAATACAGTACTTTATTTCTTGATAATAATGATACAGCACAAATTCCCATGTTATTCTCGGCTGATGGGTTTCGACCAACTAGGTCATAGGGCTCAATCAGACTGCCATATGATGTCCGCAAAAATATGGATCCATTTTTTTGTGGACAGTTCAGCATGTAATAGAAGAAAAGGGCCCATAGAAGTGAATGGGTAAGTATGTAATCCGCAAAAAAACGGATCCGCATTTTTGCGGACAACATAGGGCCATCTGAATGAGCCCTTAGGGTAAATTCACACGATCGTAAGTGTTTTGAGGTCGGCAAATTGCGGATGCGCAAAACACGGATCCGGCCATGTGCGTTTCTGATTTTGCTGACCGCACATGGCCAGCGCTATATAGATTGCGGACAAGAATAGGGCATGCTCTATATTTTTTGCGGGGCCGTGGAACGGAACAACAGATGTTTTGCAGCCACATTGAAATTATTGGGTCTGCAATTTTGTGGAATGGATGTGGACCAAGAACGGTTGTGTGAATGCACCCTTAGGGCTCTTTCAGACGGCCGTATGCTGTCTGCAAAAATGCGGATCCGTTTTTTTGCGGACATGTTAAATCCTTTTCTATGACTAAGACCTAGTCAGTCAAAATGCATTCGACGAGAATAACATGGGAATTTGCGCTGTATCGTTATTTTAAAATGAAGAAATAAAGTATCTTTGGATTTTATTCGCTGGATCAACCTCTCGTTCCGTTTCATGTGTTAAGGAGTTCGGAGTGACTCTGGATCTGTGCTGGATTGGAAGTCTTTTCTCCCACCTGACAGCTGGACTCCCATACAACCACAAAGTCCAAATGAATGCATCCAGATGAATGTAATCTTGTGGACTGCAGCTGTCATTCAATAGTTAAAAATTAATCGGTCGTGCTACAAAACGGTCGCAGTGTAGCCCAGGCCTAAATCATTGCTAGAGAGAGGTCTCCTATTCAGGACCCTCATCTATCACCCAGATTGGAAACAAGCATCTCCTGCTCTGGAGGACCTTGCATGTCTCAGCATTACATGGACACTCAACTGATTTAATTCGAAAATATGTAATACCTAGTTTCACCTTTGGAGGCGCTGCAGCAGAATTGAACACTTGTGCCGCCGTGATCCCCATAAATTTCAGCCAGTTGCTGGAGCGCCTTGCAATCAGTCTATTGTAGTGAGAATCTCAAGATATTTAAGATCTAAGAAGATATAAAAAAGCATAATAGTTATAATACCCCTGAAAGATTTCTGAAGTGCATTGTAAGACATACAGCTTATCAACATTTTTAGCTTCAGAAAAGATAAAAATGGCAGGGTGTCCTATGCTGCAAGGATCTGCGTTAATCAAATGGAATCTCTGGAGGAACCTGCCAACAAGAGCTGTTTTCCTGCAGCGACACCGCAGGGGAAAAGAAGCATTACACAATTTCCATTAAAATCACCAACTTACCTGGTCCTCCAGAGTGAAAAATGCGCTTTGTATCCACAGCTAATAGGTAAAGGTCCTGAACTTGCAACCCCCTCTTAACTTAAAGAAGAACTCCCGCAAACAATTTTATTCCATGTCCACATAGAAATGTACATAATGTAATCTGTAGTGAATGTCATTTTCTTACCAGTGTCTGTATTTTTGACTTATATCTCCCTGATGTTTCTCATCTGTGTCATGTGACTAGGAATCAGACCCACCAACTCACACAGCATCTTATGTGTGGACAGGAAGTCTATTTCTCTATGCATTCCTATGGGAGCCTCAATCTGAGTCTCATAGGAATGAATAGAGCAGTTACTGGCTTCCTGTCCTGGGTCAGTTGGAGGTCAGGGAGTTGGTCACATGACCCAGCTACAATAAGAAGAGAGAGGATAACTCAGAATTACAGTCTCTGATGAGAAGATTGCATTCACTACAGATTACATCATGCACCTTTCTAACAGGTCAGAGAATAAAACTTTTTGCGGGAGTTCTTCTTTAAAATTCACTGATACGGTTGAAGTAGTTGAAAATGGGGTTTCTAAACCAAACCACCCCTTTAAAGGGGTATTCCCATCTGGGACATTGATGGCATATTGCTACACTAATCAGATAGGTGCTGGTCTCACCTCTGAGACCTGCTCCTATCTCCACAATGGGACCTTTGAAGTGAAAGCAGCCACCCTGCGTTTGCCGCTATGGGAGTTCTGAAAATTGGCGAGTGCTGGCTCTGCTATATTCAGCACTCCAATAGTGGTGAATGGAGTCATGACTGCGCTTGCGGTGGCCGTGCATGCACAGCTGCTTTCCGTTCACTTCGGGGGTCCCGTTTTAAAGATGGTAAAGAGGTAGTGATGTGCCATTAAGGCCCCAGATGTGAATATCCCTTTAAGGTCTAGTATCTCCCGACCATGAAATGGTTAACCTTGTTGTGCCGCACAATATTCACATCGTTATAAGCTGCTCACCGGGAGATGACTTCTCGACCTGAACAGATTTCATCTCAAATCTCCTTCCAGGTTTCATCTTCCACCCTCCGCCGATGTGAATGTGACCCCCGGGGTCGTCTTATGCAGAACTTTAATGTGAACTTTAAATTACAAACACCGGCCGAGCAGCTTCATAACTAACCTGACTGGTCTTAATGGAAAAGTTTGTGACCTCGTAAACCTGGGAACTTTCTACATAAATTGGCAAATTGAGAGCTAATAGAGTTTCGCTTTGCCTTGAGCTCCCTGTATGAATGTCATTCTGACGTGAACGGCCTATTATTAAAAGCGGCTGCAAAAGGTTCTACCTATTGTAGTGAAGCCATAGAGGCAGGAGTCAGCAACCTTCGGCACCCCTGATGTGGGGGAAACTAAAACTCCCAGCATGCTCTATTCACTTCTATGGGAATTCTGAAAACAGCTAGGCAAGTGTGCATGCTGGGAGTCGTAGTTTCACCACAGCTGGAGTACCGAAGGTTGCTGCCATCCGTGCCATAGAGATTTTCTTATGAGGGCCCATAGTCCACCCATCCACATAAGGAAGCAGTAGAAACACCTAGAAATCCTCATCCTGTACTATCATGTAAATGACTCCAATGACCAATGTGTGACATCAATGTGCAATACCCCAGGCAGGGTATTGCAACTTGTTTTGTTTTTAATGCTATTGTGATGTTTTACCCATGTCGTATACTGTTCCACCAGCAGATGGCGTATGAGTGCCACTAGGATTGGAGCTAACCACTCCATTCCTTCCCTCCCCCCCTTGATTGGAGTGGGATGGTCCAACTTCCTGTCAGGAGGGCAGAGCCAGCTAGTCTAGTGAGGAGACAGGGAGTACGTTCTATCAGCTCCTGCGCTTTAGGACCAGAAATCCATCTCCACTGTGAGGAACACCGCTCCAGAGGAACAGGAAGAGTGATCAGCTAGAATCAGCTTTAAAGACACTGCTGCAAGGTGGGGGATAACGTGTTAAGACACCCGTCACCATAACCCAAGTCTCTGCAATGTGGTGGAGATCATAGTAAGACACCCAGCACCCCAGGGTGGGATAGACAAATCTGAAAGCCTGTATGACATAGTGGGAAACCTACATGACAGGTGCCAGCTTAATAACCGCAGTAAAGAAGAATCAGGAAAGATTATGGTCAATGGGGACCAGCGGTGAACGGCAGTATCTGGGTAGACCGGATCCAGTAAACTCAGTTAAGGGTTTGTCCCACAAAAATATTCTATAGTTTTTAACCCAGCACCTGGATCTGAATACTTTTGTAATTGCATGTAATTAAAAATTTAGCACAGCCACTGAGTTATTCAATGAAATATATACACTCACCGGCCACTTTATTAGGTACACCATGCTAGTAACGGGTTGGACCCCCTTTTGCCTTCAGAACTGCCTCAATTCTTCGATGGCATAGATTCAACAAGGTGCTGGAAGCATTCCTCAGAGATTTTGGTCCATATTGACATGATGGCATCACACAGTTGCCGCAGATTTGTCGG
This sequence comes from Rhinella marina, assembly GCA_900303285.1. Classification (NCBI taxonomy): domain Eukaryota; kingdom Metazoa; phylum Chordata; class Amphibia; order Anura; family Bufonidae; genus Rhinella; species Rhinella marina. The sequence continues at coordinate 27,403 of ONZH01015257.1, forward strand.
CTGCACATCCATGATGCGAATCTCCCGTTCCAAACATCCCAAAGATGCTCTATTGGATTGAGATCTGGTGACTGTGGAGGCCATTTGAGTACAGTGAACTCATTGTCATGTTCAAGAAACCAGTCTGAGATGATTCCAGCTTTATGACATGGCGCATTATCCTGCCTGAAAGTAGCCATCAGATGTTGGGTACATTGTGGTCATAAAGGGATGGACATGGTCAGCAACAATACTCAGGTAGGCTGTGGCGTTGCAACGATGCTCAATTGGTAGCCAAGGGGCCCAAAGAGTGCCAAGAAAATATTCCCACACCCATGACACCACCACCACCAGCTTGAACCGTTGATGCAAGGCAGGATGGATCCATGCTTTCATGTTGTTGACGCCAAATTCTGACCCTACCATCCGAATGTCGCAGCAGAAATCGAGACTCATCAGACCAGGCAACGTTTTTCCAATCTTCTACTGTCCAATTTCGATGAGCTTGTGCAAATTGTAGCCTCAGTTTCCTGTTCTTAGCTGAAAGGAGTGGCACCCGGTGTGGTCTTCTGCTGCTGTAGCCCATCTGCCTCAAAGTTCGACGTACTGTGCGTTCAGAGATGCTCTTCTGCCTACCTTGGTTGTAACGGGTGGCAATTTGAGTCACTGTTGCCTTTCTATCAGCTCGAACCAGTCTGCCCATTCTCCTCTGACCTCTGGCATCAACAAGGCATTTCCGCCCACAGAACTGCCGCTCACTGGATGTTTTTTCTTTTTCGGACCATTCTCTGTAAACCCTAGAGATGGTTGTGCGTGAAAATCCCAGTAGATCAGCAGTTTCTGAAATACTCAGACCAGCCCTTCTGGCACCAACAACCATGCCACGTTCAAAGGCACTCAAATCACCTTTCTTCCCCATACTGATGCTCGGTTTGAACTGCAGGAGATTGTCTTGACCATGTCTACATGCCTAAATGCACTGAGTTGCCGCCATGTGATTGGCTGATTAGAAATTAAGTGTTAACGAGCAGTTGGACAGGTGTACCTAATAAAGTGGCCGGTGAGTGTATGTATAGCGCCATCTGCTGTTTGTTTTTGCACATGCTCAGTTTCATCTTTCAACTGCCTGCTGAGCTGTGATAGGAAGATCATGGACACGCCCCTTAGCTGCAGCAGAAAGGACACTCCCCTTGAGCTGCTAGCTTGATATAAAATGTAGCAGAGGAATGAATGGTGAGATCTCTGGATCCATGTGAGGTACAGGGCTGGTTCTAGCTTTGTTAGAAAGAGATTGTCATGTTCTGTATGATCTCCCATTTTCATTTCTTACTGTAGTCATGCACACGACTGTGTCCATATTTCGATGTGGACAATATGAATACCTTCCCTGTGCATTTTGTAATTTTCTAACTCTCATCAACAGATAAGACTATTCTAGTCTTCAATACGGACCACAGTGGGGCATATTCATAGTTTCCAACTGTCTCAAATTTGCAGGTACTGTTCCTGATTTTTAGAGACAGTCCTGGCAAACTCGGGCTGACCCTGGGCCGAAAATGGGCGGGGCTGATGATAATACCCATATCATCAGCCCATATCATCCAGGAGGAGTTGGGGCGTTCCCAGGGGCAGGATCTTGAATGCCCCGATTTTGCCAACCTAAATGTTGGTAAGTATGCATATTCTATCATTTGTGGAATGGCCACACAGATCTGCAAAAAATACGGATGTGAGCATGGTCCCATAAAAAATGAATGCGTCAATAGGCAAACACACGGATGAAAATTGCAGTCATGTGCATGAGGACCAAGATGTTCTGCCAAAAGCAATGATTTTTGCTCATTTGTCGGCTGGACCAGTGATCGGGAACGAGTATTCTTATAAACGGACTTTCAGTAGATTATCGTCCTATGTATCAAGGCCTTGAGTAAATACCCCCCCCCACCCCATGCTTTCCATTAACAAAGCAGTTACATTTCTGGCCTATCCTTTGTACTAAGTTTGAGTTAATTTTTAAAGTTTTATAACGTACTTTCTCCAAGGTTTACCCTTTTCTTACAGTTTGGCAGTAAGTGCCGGTAAACAGCTTGAGAAACACAGATTGTTCTCCGCCAGCAATAATTATACCGCCCCCCCCCATAGAAGTCATTTGACGCAAAAGGCCAATATAGCAGGAATTTATAATAATTAACAAAACAGTGAGTCATCCTTCACGGCCAGGACAACAGCAGCACATCTTTTACAAGCTCTGCCAAATCTGTCCTTGGTTAGGAAACATATCCGGAAAAAAGTTTTCCAAAAAAAATTATTACGGCGTTCAGAGCTTTATATCACTATGAGGCCTCTTTCACACGAACGTTGTGTTTTGCGGTCCACAAATTGCGGATCCGCAAAAACAACGGATGGCATCCGTGTGCATTCCGTATTTTGCGGAACGGAACAGCTGACCCCTAATAGAACAGTACTATTCTTGTCCGTAATACGGACAAGAATAGGACATGCTCTATTTTTTTTTGCGGGCTACGGAACGGAGCAACGGATGCGGACAGCACACGGTGTGCTCTCCGCATTTTTTGCGGGCCCATAGAAATGAATGGGTCCGCATTTTTCATGTGAAAAATGCGGATCGGAGCCCGCAAAAAATGCTGTCGTGTGAAAGAGGCCTGAGGGAGATTTATGAAAACGTCTACAGGAAGATCTAGCTTTATTGCTCAAAGCAACCAATCACAGGGCAGCTTTCAATTCTTTATGAAGCTCTTTGTTGCCCATAGCAACCAATCACTGGGCAGCGTTCGATTCTTATAGTGCTCTTTGTTGCCCATAGCATCCAATCTTAGTGAGGCTTTCTATTGTCGTAGAGTTCTTTGTTGCCCATAGCAACCAATCACAGGGCAGCTTTCAATTCTTTATAAAGCTCTTTGTTGCCCATAGCAACCAATCACAGGGAAGCTTTCAATTCTTTACAAAGCTCTTTGTTGCCCATAGGAACCAATCACAGGGCAGCTTTTGATTCTTTATAAAGCTCTTTGTTGCCCATAGCAACCAATCACAGGGCAGCTTTCGATTCTTATAGTGCTCTTTGTTGCCCATAGCAACCAATCACAGGGCAGCTTTTGATTCTTTATAAAGCTCTTTGTTGCCCATAGCAACCAATCACAAGGCAGCTTTCGATTCTTATAGTGCTCTTTTGTTGCCCATAGCAACCAATCACAGGGCAGCTTTTGATTCTTTATAAAGCTCTTTGTTGCCCATAGCAACCAATCACAGGGCAGCTTTCGATTCTTATAGTGCTCTTTGTTGCCCATAGCAACCAATCACAGGGCAGCTTTCGATTCCGATAGAGCTCCTTGTTGGCCATAGCAACCAATCAGAGCGCAGCCTTCAATTCTTATAGAGCTCCTTGTTGCCCACAACAACCAATCACTGTATAGCTTTCAATTCTCAAAGAGCTCTTTGTCGTCCACAGCAACCAATCACAGCGCAGCTTTCTACTCTTGTAGAGTTCTTGAAAAATGAAAGCTGCACTGTGATTGGTGTCTATGGGCAACAAAGACAGACGGTGCCTTTTAGACAGTTTCATAAATCTGCCCCTATATTGTCTGCTGGCAAGTGCATTTAAGAGATCAGCCTTCAGTGGTCTCATTCATGTTTGTTGACCTTGTGCCTCAGGGGAGCAGGTCATCATAGTCCTCCTCACACTATATGTACATGCATTACAGTCCCATATGTACCAGTGTTCTTGTTGGTAAATTTGGGACATTTAGGCGGAGATCGACGAAAACTGGTGTAAAGTAGAACTGGCTTTGTTGCTCATAGCAACCAATCAGATTCCACCTTTCATTTTCCAGTAAAAAAAAAATACTGAAATGTGCAGGGGTGCACTTAGCTTTTCGGCTGTCTGAGGTGAAAACTGAAACGCCCTCTCCCCATGTCAATTTTCTAGCCTAACCCCTTTACCACAATCATAGTGCTCATTGCCCATGGCCCTTCCGCTGCCCCCCACTTTGCCTCTACCTGGTGCTGCCTGAGGTGATCGCCTCACCTGGCCTCGATGGGTGGTGCACCCCTGGAAATGTGAACAGACACATTTAAATGGGTCAAATCAATGGGTGGAAAATGCGGGCAGCACACGTCAGTGAAACATGGAAATGTG
>ONZH01015258.1:0-14038 GCA_900303285.1 Rhinella marina
GCTCCAGACTACACATCCAGACTGCTGTTCTAGGGGCGCTCCAGACTACACATCCAGACTGCTGTTATAGGGGGCGCTCCAGACTAACCACACTGCTGTTATCCAGACATACATCCAGACTGCTGTTATAGGGGGCGCTCAGACTATACATCCAGACTGCTGTTATAGGGGCGCCCAGACTACACATCCAGACTGCTGTTATAGGGGGGCGCTCCAGACTACACATCCAGACTGCTGTTATAGGGGGCGCTCCAGACTACACATCCAGACTGCTGTTATAGGGGGCGCTCCAGACTACACATCCAGACTGCTGTTATAGGGGGCGCTCCAGACTACACATCCAGACTGCTGTTATAGGGGGCGCTCCAGACTACACATCCAGACTGCTGTTATAGGGGGCGCTCCAGACTACACATCCAGACTGCTGTTATAGGGGCGCTCCAGACTACAACATCCAGACTGCTGTTATAGGGGGCGCTCCAGACTACACATCCAGACTGCTGTTATAGGGGCGCTCCAGACTACACATCCAGACTGCTGTTATAGGGGGCGCTTCCAGACTACACATCCAGACTGCTGTTATAGGGGGCGCTCCAGACTACACATCCAGACTGCTGTTATAGGGGGCGCTCCAGACTACACAATCCAGACTGCTGTTATAGGGGGCGCTCCAGACTAACGACCAATCCCAGACTGCTGTTATAGGGGGCGCTCAATACACATCCAGACTGCTGTTATAGGGGCGCTCCAGACTACACATCCAGACTGCTGTTATAGGGGGCGGCTCAGACTACACATCCAGACTGCTGTTATAGGGGGCGCTCCAGAACTACACATCCAGACTGCTGTTATAGGGGGCGCTCCAGACTACAACATCCAGACTGCTGTTATAGGGGGGGCGCTCCAGACTACACATCCAGACTGCTGTTATAGGGGGGCTCCAGACTACACATCCAGACTGCTGTTATAGGGGGGCGCTCCAGACTACACATCCAGACTGCTGTTATAGGAGGCGCTCCAGACTACACATCCAGACTGCTGTTATAGGGGGCGCTCCAGACTACACATCCAGACTGCTGTTATAGGGGCGCTCCAGACTACACATCCAGACTGCTGTTATAGGGGGCGCTCCAGACTACACATCCAGACCTGCTGTTATAGGGGGCTTCTCCAGACTACACATCCAGACTTGCTGTTATAGGGGGCGCTCCAGACTACACATCCAGACTGCTGTTATAGGGGGCGCTCCAGACTACACATCCAGACTGCTGTTATAGGGGGCGCGCTCAGACTACACATCCAGACTGCTGTTATAGGGGGCGCTCCAGACTACACATCCAGACTGCTGTTATAGGGGGCACTCCAGACTACACATCCAGACTGCTGTTATAGGGGGCGCTCCAGACTACACATCCAGACTGCTGTTTTATAGGGGGCGCTCCAGACTACACATCCAGACTGCTGTTATAGGGGGCGCTCCAGACTGCACATCCAGACTGCTGTTATAGGGGGCGCTCCAACTACACTCCAGACTGCTGTTATAGGGGGCGCTCCAGACTACACTCCAGACTGCTGTTATAGGGGCGCTCCAGACTACACATCCAGACTGCTGTTATAGGGGGCGCTCCAGACTACACATCCAGACTGCTGTTATAGGGGCGCTCCAGACTACACATCCAGAACTGCTGTTATAGGGGGCGCTCCAGACTACACATCCAGACTGCTGTTATAGGGGGCGCTTCCAGACTACACATCCAGACTGCTGTTATAGGGGGCGCTCCAGACTACACATCCAGACTGCTGTTATAGGGGGCGCTCCAGACTACACATCCAGACTGCTGTTTATAGGGGGCGCTCCAGACTACACATCCAGACTGCTGTTATAGGGGCGCTCCAGACTACACATCAGACTGCTGTTATAGGGGCGCTCCAACTAACATCCAGACTGCTGTTATAGGGGGGCGCTCCAGACTACACATCCAGACTGCTGTTATAGGGGGCGCTCCAGACTACACATCCAGACTGCTGTTATAGGGGGACACTCCAGACTACACATCCAGACCTGCTGTTATAGGGGGCGCTCCCAGACTACACATCCAGACTGCTGTTATAGGGGGCGCTCCAAACTACACATCCAGACTGCTGTTATAGGGGGCGTATATGGCGACTCAGACTACACATCCAGACTGCTGTTATAGGGGGCGCTCCAGACTACACATCCAGACTGCTGTTATAGGGGGCGCTCCAGACTACACATCCAGACTGCTGTTATAGGGGGCGCTCCAGACTACACATCCAGACTGCTGTTATAGGGGGCGCGCTCCAACTACACATCCAGACTGCTGTTATAGGGGGCGCTCCAGACTACCATCCAGACTGCTGTTATAGGGGGCGCTCCAGACTACACAATCCAGACTGCTGTTATAGGGGGCGCTCCAGACTACACATCCAGACTGCTGTTATAGGGGCGCTCCAGACTACACATCCAGACTGCTGTTATAGGGGGCGCTCCAGACTACACATCCAGACTGCTGTTATAGGGGCGCTCCAGACTACACATCCAGACTGCTGTTATAGGGGCGCTCCAGACTACACATCCAGACTGCTGTTATAGGGGGCGCTCCAGACTAACACATCCAGACTGCTGTTATAGGGGGCGCTCCAGACTACACATCCAGACTGCTGTTATAGGGGCGCTCCAGACTACACATCCAGACTGCTGTTATAGGGGCGCTCCAGACTACACATCCAGACTGCTGTTATAGGGGGCGCTCCAGACTACACATCCAGACTGCTGTTATAGGAGGCGCTCCAGACTACAACATCCCAGACTGCTGTTATAGGGGGCGCTCCAGACTACACATCCAGACTGCTGTTATAGGGGGCGCTCCAGACTACACATCCAGACTGCTGTTATAGGGGGCGCTCCAGACTACACATCCAGACTGCTGTTATAGGGGGCGCTCCAGACTACACATCCAGACTGCTGTTATAGGGGGCGCTCCAGACTACACATCCAGACTGCTGTTATAGGGGCGCTCCAGACTACACATCCAGACTGCTGTTATAGGGGGCGCTCCAGACTACACATCCAGAACTGCTGTTATAGGGGGCGCTCCAGACTACACATCCAGACTGCTGTTATAGGGGCGCTCCAGACTACACATCCAGACTGCTGTTATAGGGGCGCTCCAAGACTACACATCCAGACTGCTGTTTATAGGGGGGGCGCTCCAGACTACACATCCAGACTGCTGTTATAGGGGGCGCTCCAGAACTACATCCAGACTGCTGTTATAGGGGCGCTCCAGACTACACATCCAGACTGCTGTTTATAGGGGCGCTCCAGACTACACATCCAGACTGCTGTTATAGGGGGCCCTCAGGACTACACATCCAGACTGCTGTTATGAGGGGCGCTCAGACTACACATCCAGACTGCTGTTATATGGGGGCGCTCCAGACTACACATCCAGACTGCTGTATAGGGGGCCAGACTACACATCCAGACTCTGTTATAGGGGGCGCTCCAGAACTACACATCCAGAACTGCTGTTATAGGGGGCGCTCCAGACTACACATCCAGACTGCTGTTATAGGGGGCGCTCCAGACTACACATCCAGACTGCTGTTATAGGGGGCGCTCCAGACTACACATCCAGACTGCTGTTATAGGGGCGCTCCAGACTACACATCCAGACTGCTGTTATAGGGGGCGCTCCAGACTACACATCCAGACTGCTGTTATAGGGGCGCTCCAGACTACACATCCAGACTGCTGTTATAGGGGGCGCTCCAGACTACACATCCAGACTGCTGTTATAGGGGGCGCTCCAGACTACACATCCAGACTGCTGTTATAGGGGGCGCTCCAGACTACACATCCAGACTGCTGTTATAGGGGGCCCGCTACACATCCGACTTTAGGGGCCCAACCATCCAGACTGCTGTTATAGGGGGCGCTCCAGACTACACATCCAGACTGCTGTTATAGGGGGCGCTCCAGACTACACATCCAGACTGCTGTTATAGGGGGCGCTCCAGACTACACATCCAGACTGCTGTTATAGGGGGCGCTCCAGACTACACATCCAGACTGCTGTTATAGGGGGCGCTCCAGACTACACATCCAGACTGCTGTTATAGGGGGCGCTCCAGACTACACATCCAGACTGCTGTTATAGGGGGCGCGCTCCAGACTACACATCCAGACTGCTGTTATAGGGGCGCTCCAGACTACACATCCAGACTGCTGTTATAGGGGGCGCTCCAGACTACACATCCAGACTGCTGTTATAGGGGCGCTCCAGACTACACATCCAGACTGCTGTTATAGGGGGCGCTCCAGACTACACATCCAGACTGCTGTTATAGGGGTCTCCAGACTACAACATCCAGACTGCTGTTATAGGGGGCGCTCCAGACTACACATCCAGACTGCTGTTATAGGGGGCGCTCCAGACTACACAACCCAGACTGCTGTTATAGGGGGCGCTCCAGACTACACATCCAGACTGCTGTTATAGGGGCGCTCCAGACTACACATCCAGACTGCTGTTTATAGGGGCGCTCCAGACTACACATCCAGACTGCTGTTATAGGGGGGCTCCAGACTACACATCCAGACTGCTGTTATAGGGGGCTCCAGACTACACATCCAGACTGCTGTTATAGGGGGCTCCAGACTACACATCCAGACTGCTGTTATAGGGGGCGCTCCAGACTACACATCCAGACTGCTGTTATAGGGGGCGCTCCAGACTACACATCCAGACTGCTGTTATAGGGAGGTGCTCCAGACTACACATCCAGACTGCTGTTATAGGGGCGCTCCAGACTACACATCCAGACTGCTGTTATAGGGGGCGCTCCAGACTACACATCCAGACTGCTGTTATAGGGGCGCTCCAGACTACACATCCAGACTGCTGTTATAGGGGGCGCTCCAGACTACACATCCAGACTGCTGTTATAGGGGGCGCTCCAGACTACACATCCAGACTGCTGTATAGGGGCGCTCCAGACTACACATCCAGACTGCTGTTATAGGGGGCGCTCCAGACTACACATCCAGACTGCTGTTATAGGGGCGCTCCAGACTACACATCCAGACTGCTGTTATAGGGGGCGCTCCAGACTACACATCCAGACTGCTGTTATAGGGGGCGCTCCAGACTACACATCCAGACTGCTGTTATAGGGGGCGCTCCAGACTACACATCCAGACTGCTGTTATAGGGGGCGCTCCAGACTACACATCCAGACTGCTGTTATAGGGGGCGCTCCAGACTACACATCCAGACTGCTGTTATAGGGGGCGCTCCAGACTACACATCCAGACTGCTGTTATAGGGGGCGCTCCAGACTACACATCCAGACTGCTGTTATAGGGGGCGCTCCAGACTACACATCCAGACTGCTGTTATAGGGGGCGCTCCAGACTACACATCCAGACTGCTGTTATAGGGGGCGCTCCAGACTACACATCCAGACTGCTGTTATAGGGGGCGCTCCAGACTACACATCCAGACTGCTGTTATAGGGGGCTCCAGACTACACATCCAGACTGCTGTTATAGGGGGCGCTCCAGACTACACATCCAGACTGCTTGTAATAAGGGGCGCCCCAGACTACACATCCAGACTGCTGTTATAGGGGGCGCTCCAGACTACACATCCAGACTGCTGTTATAGGGCGCTCGGACTACACTCCAGACTGCTGTTATAGGGGCGCTCCAGACTACACAATCCAGACTGCTGTTATAGGGGGCGCTCCAGACTACACAATCCAGACTGCTGTTATAGGGGGCGCTCCAAGACTACACATCAGACTGCTGTTATAAGGGGGCGCTCCAGACTACACATCAGACTGCTGTTATAGGGGGCGCTCCGACTACACATCCAGACTGCTGATTATAGGGGGCGCCCAGACTACCACATCCAGACTGCTGTTATAGGGGCGCTCCCAGACTACACATCCAGACTGCTGTTATAGGGGCGCTCCAGACTACACATCCAGACTGCTGTTATAGGGGGCGCTCCAGACTACACATCCAGACTGCTGTTATTAGGGGGCGCTCCAGACTACACATCCAGACTGCTGTTATAGGGGGCGCTCCAGACTACACATCCAGACTGCTGTTATAGGGGGCGCTCCAGACTACACATCCAGACTGCTGTTATAGGGGGCGCTCCAGACTACACATCCAGACTGCTGTTATAGGGGGCGCTCCAGACTACACATCCAGACTGCTGTTATAGGGGGCGCTCCAGACTACACATCCAGACTGCTGTTATAGGGGGCGCTCCAGACTACACATCCAGACTGCTGTTATAGGGGGCGCTCCAGACTACACATCCAGACTGCTGTTATAGGGGGCGCTCCAGACTACACATCCAGACTGCTGTTATAGGGGGCGCTCCAGACTACACATCCAGACTGCTGTTATAGGGGGCGCTCCAGACTACACATCCAGACTGCTGTTATAGGGGGCGCTCCAGACTACACATCCAGACTGCTGTTATAGGGGGCGCTCCAGACTACACATCCAGACTGCTGTTATAGGGGCGCTCCAGACTACACATCCAGACTGCTGTTATAGGGGGCGCTTCCAGACTACACATCCAGACTGCTGTTATAGGGGGCGCTCCAGACTACACATCCAGACTGCTGTTATAGGGGGCGCTCCAGACTACACATCCAGACTGCTGTTATAGGGGGCGCTCCAGACTACACATCCAGACTGCTGTTATAGGGGGCGCTCCAGACTACACATCCAGACTGCTGTTATAGGGGCGCTCCAGACTACACATCCAGACTGTGTTATAGGGGGCGCTCCAGACTACACATCCAGACTGCTGATTATAGGGGGCGCTCCAGACTACACATCCAGACTGCTGTTATAGGGGCGCTCCAGACTACACATCCAGACTGCTGTTATAGGGGGCGCTCAGACTACACATCCAGACTTGCTGTTATAGGGGAGCCTCCAGACTACACATCCAGACTGCTGTTATAGGGGCGCTCCAGACTACACATCCAGACTGTGTTATAGGGGGCGCTCCAGACTACACATCCAGACTGCTGTTATAGGGGGGCTCCAGACTACACATCCAACTGCTGTTATAGGCGGGCGCTCCAGACTACACATCCAGACTGCTGTATAGGGGGCGCTCAGACTACACATCCAGACTGCTGTTATAGGGGGCGCTCCAGACTACACATCCAGACTGCTGTTATAGGGGGCGCTCCAGACTACACATCCAGACTGCTGTTATAGGGGGTGCTCCAGCTACACATCCAGACTCCTTTATAGGGGCTCCAGACTACACATCCAGACTGCTGTTATAGGGGGCGCTCCAGACTACACATCCAGACTGCTGTTATAGGGGGCCTCCAGACTACACATCCAGACTGCTGTTATTAGGGGGCGCTCCAGACTACACATCCAGACTGCTGTTATAGGGGGCGCTCCAGACTACACATCCAGACTGCTGTTATAGGGGGCGCTCCAGACTACACATCCAGACTGCTGTTATAGGGGGCTCCAGACTACACATCCAGACTGCTGTTATAGGGGTCGCTCCAGACTACACATCCAGACTGCTGTTATAGGGGGCGCTCCAGACTACACATCCAGACTGCTGTTATAGGGGGCGCTCCAGACTACACATCCAGACTGCTGTTATAGGGGGCGCTCCAGACTACACATCCAGACTGCTGTTATAGGGGGCGCTCCAGACTACACACATCCAGACTGCTGTTATAGGGGGCGCTCCAGACTACACATCCAGACTGCTGTTATAGGGGGCGCTCCAGACTACACATCCAGACTGCTGTTATAGGGGGCTCCAGACTACACATCCAGACTGCTGTTATAGGGGGCTCCAGACTACACATCCAGACTGCTGTTATAGGGGGGCTCCAGACTACACATCCAGACTGCTGTTATAGGGCGCTCCAGACTACACATCCAGACTGCTGTTATAGGGGGCGCTCCAGACTACACATCCAGACTGCTGTTATAGGGGGCGCTCCAGACTACACATCCAGACTGCTGTTATAGGGGGCTTCCAGACTACACATCCAGACTGCTGTTATAGGGGGCGCTCCAGACTACACATCCAGACTGCTGTTATAGGGGGCGCTCCAGACTACACATCCAGACTGCTGTTATAGGGGGCGCTCCAGACTACACATCCAGACTGCTGTTATATGGGGGCGCCCAGACTGCTGTATAGGGGGGCTCCAGACTACACATCCAGACTGCTGTTATAGGGGGCGCTCCAGACTACACATTCCAGACTGCTGTTATAGGGGGCGCTCCAGACTACACATCCAGACTGCTGTTATAGGGGGCGCTCCAAACTACACATCCAGACTGCTGTTATAGGGGGCGCTCCAGACTACACATCCAGACTGCTGTTATAGGGGGCGCTCCAGACTACACATCCAGACTGCTGTTATAGGGGGCGCTCCAGAACTACACATCCAGACTGCTGTTTAAGGGGGCCTCCAGACTACACATCCAGACTGCTGTTATAGGGGGCGCTCCAGACTACACATCCAGACTGCTGTTATAGGGGCCGCTCCAGACTACACATCCAGACTGCTGTTATAGGGGGCGCTCCAGACTACAACATCCAGACTGCTGTTATAGGGGGCTCCAGACTACACATCCAGACTGCTGTTATGGGGGGCGCTCCAGACTACACATCCAGACTGCTGTTATAGGGGCGCTCCAGACTACACATCCATACTGCTGTTATAGGGGGCGCTCCAGACTACACATCCAGACTGCTGTTATAGGGGGGCTCCAGACTACACATCCAGACTGCTGTTATAGGGGGCGCTCCAGACTACACATCCAGACTGCTGTTATAGGGGCCGCTCCAGACTACACATCCAGACTGCTGTATAGGGGCGCCTCCAGACTACACATCCAGACTGCCTGTTATAGGGGGCGCTCCAGACTACACATCCAGACTGCTGTTATAGGGGGCGCTCCAGACTACACATCCAGACTGCTGTTATAGGGGGCGCTCCAGACTACACATCCAGGACTGCTGTTATAGGGGCGGCTCCAGACTACACATCCAGACTGCTGTTATAGGGGGCGCTCCAGACTACACATCCAGACTGCTGTTATAGGGGGGCCTCCAGACTACACATCCAGACTGCTGTTTATAGGGGGCGCTCCAGACTACACATCCAGACTGCTGTTATAGGGGGCGCTCCAGACTACACATTCCAGACTGCCTGTTATAGGGGGCGCTCCCAGACATACACCATCCAGACTGCTGTTATCAGGGGCGCTCCAGACTACAGCATCCAGACTGCTGTTACTAGGGGGCGGCTCCAGACTACACATCCAGACTGCAACTGTTATAGGGGAGCTCCAGACTACACATCCCAGATGCCTGCTGTAATAAGGGGCGCCGCCAGACTACACATCCAGACCTGCTGTATAGGGGGAGCTCCAGACTACACATCCAGATCTGCCTGTCATAGGGGCGTCTCCAGACCTACACATCCCAGACTGCTGTTATAGGGGGCGCTCCCAGACTACACATCCAGGACCTGCTGTAATAGGGGCGCTCCAGCTACATCCAGACTTTAATCGGGGGCCTACTAAATCCAGACTGCTTGTTTAGGGGCGCTCCCAAGATCGTACACATCCAGAACTGCTGTTTATAGGGGGCCGTCCAGACTACACATCCAGACTGCTGTTATAGGGGCGCTCCACGACTACACATCCAGACTGCTGTTATAGGGGGCGCTCCAGACTACACATCCAGACTGCTGTTTATAGGGGGCGCTCCAGACTACACATCCAGACTGCTGTTATAGGAGCGCCAGACTACCTCCAGACTGCTTAGGGACCCAACCATCCAGACTGCTGTTATAGGGGGCACTCCAGACTACACATCCAGACTGCTGTTATAGGGGGCGCTCCAGACTACACATCCAGACTGCTGTTATAGGGGGCGCTCCAGACTACACATGCCAGACTGCTGTTATAGGGGGCGCTCCAGACTCCACATCCAGACTGCTTGTTATAGGGGGGCTCCAGACTACACATCCAGACTGCTGATATAGGGGGCGCTCCAGACTACACATCCAGACTGCCTGTTATAGGGGGCGCTCCAGACTACACATCCCAGACTGCTGATATAGGGGGCGCTCCAGACTACACATCCAGACTGCTGTAATAAGGGGCGCCCCAGACTACACATCCAGACTGCTGTTATAGGGGGAGCTCCAGACTACACATCCAGACTGCTGTTATAGGGGGCGCTCCAGACTACACATCCAGACTGTGTTATAGGGGGCGCTCCAGACTACACATCAGGACTGCTGTAATAGGGGGCGCTCCAGACTACACATCCAGACTGCTGTTATAGGGGGAGCTCCTGACTACACATCCAGACTGCTGTTATAGGGGCGCTCCAGACTACACATCCAGACTGCTGTTATAGGGGGAGCTCCAGACTACACATCCAGACTGCTGTTAAAGGGGGCGCTCCAGACTACACATCCAGACTGCTGTTATAGGGGGCGCTCCAGACTACACATCAGACTGCTGTTATAGAGGGCGCCCCAGACTATAACATCCAGACTGCTGTTATAGGGGGAGCTCCAGACTACACATCCAGACTGCTGTAATAAGGGGCGCCCAGACTACACATCCAGACTGCTGTTATAGGGGAGCTCCAGACTACACATCCAGACTGCTGTTATAGGGGCGCTCCGACTACACACCAGACTGCGTTATAGGGGGCGTCCAGACTACACATCCAGACTGCTGTTTAAGGGGGCGCTCCAGACTACACATCCAGACTGCTGTTATAGGGGCGCTCCAGACTACACATCCAGACTGCTGTTATAGGGGGCGCTCCAGACTACACATCCAGACTGCTGTTATAGGGGGCGCTCCAGACTACACATCCAGACTGCTGTTATAGGGGCGCTCCAGACTACACATCCAGACTGCTGTTATAGGGGGCGCTCCAGACTACACATCCAGACTGCTGTTATAGGGGCGCTCCAGACTACACATCCAGACTGCTGTTATAGGGGCGCTCCAGACTACACATCCAGACTGCTGTTATAGGGGGCGCTCCAGACTACACATCCAGACTGCTGTTATAGGGGCGCTCCAGACTACACACATCCAGACTGCTGTTATAGGGGGCGCTCCAGACTCCACATCCAGACTGCTGTTATAGGGGGCGCTCCAGACTACACATCCAGACTGCTGTTATAGGGGGCGCTCCAGACTACACATCCAGACTGCTGTTATAGGGGGCGCTCCAGACTACACATCCAGACTGCTGTTATAGGAGGCGCTCCAGACAACACATCCAGACTGCTGTTATAGGGGGCGCTCCAGACTACACATCCAGACTGCTGTTATAGGGGGTGCTCCAGACTACACATCCAGACTGCTGTTATAGGGGGCGCTCCAGACTCCACATCCAGACTCCTTTTATAGGGGGCGCTCCAGACTACACATCCAGACTGCTGTTATAGGGGGGCTCCAGCGTTCTGTGTCCAATATATCATTCTTAATCATTGGTTTTAGCTTTACTCTGATATTTGTCTTAGCTTTTTTTGTTAAATGAATGGTTTCTTCGATGTTCTTAGATCATGAGGAATGTGAAGAGCTGCGGAGTGCAGGAATCCCGTGTTCAGTCTCCTCTGGGTAATTGTTTCTATTACTGATGTTTAGGTGCTTCCATCGTTAACCTCTGTACATTGATTTTCATGGAGTGCGGTTTGTGCAGCCGGTATCTGCGAGGAGCGGAGTCATGGAGTCTGGAGCCTCTGAATATTTCTCAGCCTCATAAAGATAAATTTCCCTGTTTATTGGGTGCACCCCCTCCCCCCCTCCTCTGCTTCCTAGACTCAGACTCAGAGTAGAGCTCAGTGCAGAGGGAGGGGGTAACAAGGTTCTCTTTATAGACATGACAGATGAGGACGATGAGGGTGATACTTCTCATCAGCGGTTTCCGGTATTTCCAGACACCTTTTTCCCACTGCACTAGGAGAGGACACTGTGGCTGAATCATTTCTGCCATCGCTGCATCGTCGGTGCTCTTCCTACCGGAGACCGTGGTTCTGAGGTGAATTGGCTGTATAATGGTCCCGGCTATTAATAAGTAAATTGGCGTCCCAGGTCGGCGCTTGAGTTTATAATGGGCCAATTGTGCCTGTAGAGAAAGTGAGTTGAGCGCAAGCTTTAATGGACGCTGCGCACTTGTTAAACCCCGGTAATTGCGAGCGTTCAGAGGATGCTCAATGCATTTAGCTCGTCACTCGTCCAGGACATTAATGCTTCGCTGTTCAACAACATTTTGTAATTTACCTGTGGGCACACAAGCAGTATTATGAATGCAGCTCTGGATGTGACTCCAGAATAGTTCAGGATAAGGAAATAGAGGACCCTGGACAGGTAAAAACATAAAAAGTAAGTGCCCCTCCCCCATCTTGGGGTAAAGCGTCCTGAAACCACTTGCAGACAGTGAAGTGTCGGGCAGTCTGGAGAGGGCACTGGAGGGTAAAGCTGACTCCATATTACAAGTGACTCCGTCTGGGAAACTTCAGCACCATGGACAGCGGATAGAGGAGATCACAGCTCCTCAGAGAGGAGAGGAACCTGCAGCCAAACTGCTCAGACATTGTACGGAAACATCTCTACAGAACTTCCTGCCTCATGGTTATAGGATGTGTCTATTGTAGACCAGGGATGCTCAACCTGCCGCCCTCCAGCTATTGTTAAACTACAACTCCCACCGTGCCCTGCTCTGTGGGTTGATAGCTGTAGACTGCCCAGGCTTGCTGGGAGTTGTAGTTTTGCTGGAGGGCCGCAGACAGTCAATGAGAAGATCTGTTATAGGGGCTTCCACTCAGTAATTGGTGACAGGAAAAGTAAGTGAACCCTTTTTGAATGACCTGGATTTCTGCAGATTAGTAATACTATATGGTCTGATTGTGTCACAATTATAGACAAACACAATGTAACTAATAGCACAAACGTCTGCACCATTCACGTCCACAAGGAGAAAAAGTAAGTGAACCTCTGCTGGTAGTCAACAGGCAAAAGGTGTTTGACTTAAAGGGAACCTGTCACCTCCTAGACCGAAATTAAACTGTTAGCAGTACCTTATAGTACGTTGTAGTGTGATGCAGATAGATATCTTCATAGGGGCAAGCGATGCATCTAAGTATGTAAAATCCATCTTTTATTCCACCAGCGCACGCTTTCCTGAGTCACTCCTGAAGTCAAGGGGGTAGCGGCCTAGCTTCTTCAAGTCAAGCTAGCCACTCCCCTCTTGTAAGTGAGTGACACCTCCGGCAGTTCACATCAGCGGCGCTTTCCTCATTACTGCGCATGCGCGCATCGGCAAGCGCGCGATCCCGGCTCCGGCAGTTCACATCGCCGGCGCTTTCCTCTTTACTGCGCATGCGCGCATCTTCCCTGTGATGAGCAGGAGTCTTAGAGGGGTCCTCCGCCCCCCCCCCCGGTGCCACAACAATATGGGTTGGGAGTACCCCTTTTAGCATCGCCCATGACCAAATTAAAAATCCTATTCTATAAAGTTGAAGAACGCCTCAGACCTGATGAAGTTAAGGTCTGCGCCATTTCGCCATGCTACAGCTCCAAAACATTGCTGCAGAGCTAGAAATGGGATATTCCTGATGGAGGAGAACACATTGCATTAGGTGTGTGGTGCAGGATATATTTGGATGGTGACTGAGCCCGCTCCGCTGCCTTACTGAGCAACTTAAAAATCCTCTCATCCTGTCCAATTATTCTGATGTCATTTGTGTTTGTAGGAACGATACAATGTAACATTTCCATCAATAACCCGGCTACAGTGTAACCGTCACCTCAAGTGTCAGACAAGTGGCCGCTGATTCCCACACCTGCGACAAGAGCCTATTGATGATGTCTGGCGGCCTCGCTCGTGAAGTCGAAATAAATCGAGCTGAATTCCAGGTCATTCCTATCATTTACATGAATAACCTCATATAA
>ONZH01015259.1:0-70977 GCA_900303285.1 Rhinella marina
CTCAGATCAGCTTCTTGTGCCCCATCAACCTCAGATCAATGCAATGTGCCCCCATCAGACCTCAGGTCAGCGTCTTGTGCCCCATCAGACCTCAGATCAACATCTTGTGTCCCCCTTCAGACCTCAGATCAGCGTCTTGTGTCCCCCTTCAGACCTCAGATCAGCGTCTTCTGCCCCCATCAGACCTCAGATCAGCGTCTTGTGCCCCATCAGACCTCAGATCAGCGTCTTGTGCCCCCATCAGACCTCAGATCAGCGTCTTGTGCCCCCATCAGACCTCAGATCAACGTCTTGTGCCCCCCCAGATCAGGGTCTTGTGCCCCCCTCAGATCAGGGTCTTGTGCCCCCCCTCAGACCTCAGATCAACATCTTGTGCCCCCATCAGACCTCAGATCAGCTGTGCCCCCCTCAGACCAGCGTCTTGTTCCCCCCCCTCAGACCTCAGATCAGCCCACCCAGGCACTTTAAAAAAACATACTTACCTGTTCTGCGCTGCCACTGCCATCAGGTTCCCCGCTCCACTGTCTTCCCTGCCGGCACACACTATGACCTGACGCCCTGGCAGGGCGCCCCCTTAATTGGCCAGGAGTGAAGCGCCCTGTGCAACCGCACGGGTTGCACACCCCAAAGGTCGGCCCTGTGCCCAACTTTGCAGAGATGTGGCTGAAAGAAGTCAACATGGCGGTCTGGTTTGAATGGAGAAGATGAGAAAAGAGAACATCTACATCAGAGAAGACATCACTGGATAAAAGAGGTATTTAACCCCTTCACCCCCGGAGGTTTTTTCGGTTATGTATTTTCGTTTTGCGCTCCCTGCCTTCAAACAGCCATAACTGTTTTATTTTTCTGTTCACATAGCTGTAGGAGGGCTTGTTTTTTGCGGGACAAGTTGTACTTTCCAACGCCACCATTTAATATTGCATATGGTGTAGTGGGAAGCGGGAAAAAAATTCCAAATCGGGTGAAATTGCAAAAAAAACGCTATTCTGCTACAGTTCTACGGGTTTCTTATTTACAGCGTTTGATGTGCATTAAAACTGACCAGTTACTTTCATTCTACTGGTCAGTACGAATCCGGCAATACCTAATATGTAGTTTTTCCTGCGTTTTGATAGTGATAAAATAATTAGAAAGTTGCCCTTTTTTTTTTCATTGTCAAATCTTGACCCCTATAACTTTTTGGTATTTATGTGTACGGAGCTGTATCAGGGCTCATTTTTTGCGTGGCGATCTGAAGTTTTTATTGATACCATTCTGGGGTGTTTATGACTTTTTGATCACTTTTTATTTAATTTTTTTTAGAAAAAAAAAGCGACAAAAAACGGCAAATCGCCATTTGGACGCTTTTTTCCGCCACACAATTCGCCGTATTGGAATTTTTTTTTTTATATTTTGAAAGTATGGGCGTTTTCGGTCACGGTGATACCCATGATGTCTATATTTATTGTTATTTAGGTATTGATTTTTTCATTATACGGAAAGTGGGGTGATTTGAACTTTTATATATTTTTTATTTTTTATATATTTTTTAACATTTTTTTTCAATTTTTTTCTGACTATTTTAAAGCTCAAATATGAGCTGATATATTGTTTTTTTTTTCTTTATGAGCAATCAGGGATTTACTAGACTGAGATAAATCCAAGAATTGCTCATTTCTTATCCTGGCCTGCCATCTAGTGGCCAGAATAAGAATTGCACTTTGAAAACTGTAATCCTCACCAGCGAGGATTACAGTTTTCATATGGTGTACAGACACCCCGATTGGCCACTCGGGGCGTCTGTACACCACCCGGAAGCGTACGCTTCCGGGTTCAGACGCATCCTGATGCCGTGATCACGGCATCAGATGGCCCTAGAAGACGCCGCCGATGGCGGTAAGTAGCGGCAAGTCTCTGCTGTTAGAAACAGCAGAGACTTGCCGGCCATGACGCCTGCCGCACCCGCAAGCGGGCGTCATGTCCCCGCACCGCACGGCGCTGGTCGGGAAGGGGTTAATGCAGAATTTTCCTGTATGTTTCGTAGTGCTGTGTCCATGTAAATATGTCTTTAGCAGTAGTCTGGGGGAGGGAGGGGAGCCTTTGACTGGCAGAAACCGGTTTGTCACTGAAACTCCACAAAATGCTCCGATGCTCCTGTCAGGGAGGCTACCTGGGTGAAAATGGGGATATCCTGGACAACCCTGGTGAGTGTGGGGATCTCTGGGCCCGTGTGGGGTGCGGGCTTGGTTCTGGCTTTGTTGGAGGGAGGTTGTCATGTGCTATTAGGTGTCTGATTTTCATTTTTTTTTTGCATTGGACATGAGATAGCCCCTTTACATTTATTTTATCTAGAGAAGAGAGGTCTAAGGGGGGACATGATTAACCTATACAAATATATAAATGGGCCATACAAAAAATACAGTGAAAAATAGTTCCATGTCAAATGCCCTCAGAGGACAAGGGGACATTGCCTCCGACTGGAGAAGAAAAAGTTCAGTCTCCAGAAGCGTCAAAGCTTCTTTATTATAAGAACTGTGAATCTGTGCAATAGACTACCTCCGTATGTGGTCACAGCAGGAACAGTGGACAATTTTACAAAGGGTTTAGAATGAATTCTTAAAGGTAAATTACATTAATGCTTATGAAAATGTGTAGAAATCTGAGTCTCATTCCTACTGGGATTCACGTCCCCGCCTATCCCTTGGTTGAACTTGATGGACTTATGTCTTTTTTCAACCGTATTAACTATGTAACCCTTTTAAGAGTGAATGTGTATGGGGGAGTTGGGAGGGATAGCTAATGGCCCAAGGAGTGTTTGGCTGTCACTTATCTAAATTGTATGGACATCAAAGAGGGCTGCCATTAAAGTGCCTAGAGCAGTGATGGCGAACCTTTTAGAGACCGAGTGGCCAAACTGCAACCCAAAACCCACTTATTTATCGCAAAGTGCCAACACGGCAATTTAACCTGAACACTACAGTCCAATATAGTATAGTATATAGTATAATAGTATAATAGCCTGCCTAAATTCAGTGCACTGCCTGTGCTGCTCATAGTGCGCCCTGTGCTGATGAATGGCAGGAAAAGTCTAAGGCATATTGGTACACCATAGACTTTTTCCAGGTGGTGCAGGTGCCCACAGAGAGGGCTCTGAGTGCCATCTCTGGGACCCATGCCATAGGTTCACCGCCACTGACCTAGGGCATCATGAACTCTAAACACGGCCCAGTTGCAATTGTTGATTAGTCCTGCACATCAGCTTGCAGAAATTTTTGCCCATTCTTCCGTGAAAAATAGCTTCAACTCTGTTATATTGGTGGGTTTTCTTCCATGAACTGCAAGCTTCAGATGTTTCTACTATTTCTATTGTATTATGATCAGGACTTTGACTTGGCAATTTCAAAACTTCAACTTTATTCTTCTTTAACCATTCTTTGGGACCTAGGAATGTTGTCTTGCTTAGGGTCGTTGTCTCAAGCATGACCTACGTTCTTTTGAGATTCAGCTCACTTACAGATATCCTGACATTTTCCATCAGAATTTGCTGGTATAATTCAGAATTCATTGTTCCATCAAGCTGGAAAGCCATCCTCGCCCAGAAATGGCAAAAGAGGTCCAAACCATGATACTTCCACCACCATGTTTCACAGATGGGATGAGGTTTTTATGCTGGATAACAGTGTTTTCCTTTCTCCAAACATAACTGTTCTTATTTAACCCCTTCCCAACCAGCGCCGTACATGTACGGCGCTGTGGGAAGTGACTTCCCGGCCAGCGCCGTAGTGGTACGGCACGCTGATCGGGCAGTTGCAGGAGCTGCGCCCGCCCGATCAGCTGCGGGGGACCGGCTGTGCCCAGTAGCCGGACCCCTACTATATGTGCCGGCATCGGTGAAAACACTGATGCCGGTGCATTAACCCTTGATGTGCCGCGGTCAGCGCTGACCGCGGCACATGCTATCTGTGGTGCGGGAAGGGGATGCCATCGGGTCCCCGCGCTGCTGTGACGGGGACCTGATGGCTTGGATGGCAGCCCGATGCCTTCCTTAGGCATCTGGCTGCCATCTATGGAAGCCTGTGAGATCCAGCCCCCTGGATCTCCCAGGCAGGGAGCTATAAGTGTATTACTTACAGCCAATGCATTACAATACAGAAGTATTGTAATGCATTGTAAAGGGGATCAGACCCCCAAAAGTGGAAAAAAAAAGAAAAAAAAAAGAAAGTTTTACAAACTAAAAGTTTCAAGTTATAAAAAAAAGCGTCCTTTTCACAAAATAAAGTAAAAAAAAAAATGTAAGGAAAAAAAGAAAAATAGACATATTAGGTATCGCCGCGTCCGTATCGACCGGCTCTATAAAAATATCCCATGAAACACCCTGCCAGGTGAACGCAGTAAAAAAAAAAAATAAAACATGCCAAAACAATCATTTTTTGGTCACCTTCCCTTACAAAAAGTGTAATACCAGGCGATCAAAAAGGCGTATTTACCCCAAAATGGTACTAATCAAACCGTCATCTCGTCCTGCAAAAAAATGAGCTAAGCAATCGCCCAAAAAATAAAAAAATATGGCTCTCAAAAAATGGCAACACAAAAAAAAAAGATTTTATTTTGTTCAAAAATGCATCTAATGTGTAAAACTTAGCAAAAATAAAAATGTTAGACATATTGGGTATCGCCGCATCAGAAACAACCTGCTCTATAAAAATATCACATTACATTCCCGCTCAGGTGAACGCTGTAAACATTTTTTTAAAAAAACCTTTGACAAAACAGCCATTTATTGGTCACCTACCCTCACAAAAAGTGTAATAGCAGGCGATCAAAAAGGCGTATTTACCCCAAAATGGTAACAATCAAACCGTCATCTCATACCGCAGAAATTGATACCCTACCTAAGACAATCGTCCAAAAAATAAAAAAAATATGGCTCTCTGAAAATGGCAACACAAAAAAAGATTTTATTCTGTTCAAAAATGCATCTGATGTGTAAAACTTAGAAACTTGGGTATTGCCGCGTCCATAACAACCTGCTCTATAAAAATATCACATGATTTGCCCCTACAGGTGAATGCTGTAAAAAAAATCTTTTAAAAACTATGCCAAAACAGCCATTTTTTGTCACCTTGCCTCACAAAAAGTATAACACCAAGCAATCAAAAAGTCTTATGAAACCCAAAATGCTTCCAATGAAACGGTCACCTCATCCCACAAAAAATAAGACCCCACATAAGACAATAACTCAAAAAATAAAAATCAATGGCTCCCGCAAACCAATCCATCAAAATCTGTACTGCAAAATCCATATGGCGCTCCTTCTGTTCTGAGTCCTGCCATGTGTCCCCACAGCAGTTTACCACTACATATGGGGTGTTGCCGTATTCAGGAGAAAATGGGTAACAAATTATTGGGTGCTTTTTCTCCTGTTACCCCTTGTGAAAATGAAAAATTTGGGGCTAAAGCAACATTTTATTGGAAGAAATGAAACTTTTCATTTTCACAGCCAAGTGTTTCCAAATTCTGTAAAACAATTAGGGGGTCAAAGTGGTCAGTACACCCCTTAATATATTATTTGACGGGTGTAGTTTCTAAAATGGGGTCACTTTTTGAGGGTTTCTTCTCTAGGGGTATGTCAGGGTCTCTCAATTACAAAATGGTGCCTAAAAACCATTCTAGTAAAATCTGCCTCCAAAATCTGTATGGCGCTCCTTTCCTTCTGACCACTGCCACGTGCCCATAGAGCAGTTTACCACCACATATGGGGTATTTCTGTAAACTGCAGAATCAGAGTAATGTATATTTTGGTATAGTTTGCTGTTAACCCTTGCTGTGTTGCAAGAAAAAATTGATTAACATGAAAAATCTGCATAAAAATGACATTTTTAAATTTTTAAAATGACATTTATAAAATGATGCCAACATAAAGTAGACATGTGGGGTATGATAACTGATAACTATTTCATGAGGTATTACTATCTGTCTTAAAAGTAGAGAAATTCAAATTTCGAAAATTGTGAATTTTTCCAAATTTTTGGTAAATTTGGGATTTTTTTTAAAATAAATGAAAAATATATTGACTCAAATTTACCACTGTCATGAAGTACAATGTGTCATGAGAAAACAATCTCAGAATAGCCTGGATAAGTAAAAGCGTTTCAAAGTTATTACCACATAAAGTGACACACGTCAGATTAGCAAAAAATGGCCTGGGCAGGAAGGTGAAAACAGGCCCAGGTTAGAAGGGGTTAAACCTAAAAGTTCTATAGTAGTCTCACCTGTCCACAAAACATTGTTCCAATAGCCTTCTGACTTGTCCAGGTAATCTTAAGCAAATTGCAGAACGGCAATGTTATTTTTGTAGAGCAGCAGCTTTATCCTTGCAGTCCTGCCATGCGCAACATTGTTGTTCAATTTCTTCCTGATGGTTAACTCGTTAACGTTACCTAAAATGAGAAGGTTCTTTAGTTGCTTACAGGTTACATTGGGCTCTTTTGTGATGTCGCAGACTATTACATGCCGTGCTTTTGGTGTCTGCAAGCTGATGTGAAATTCATAAAGCAAAAACACTGGCAGAATTGCTGTTGTATGTAAGTATATGTACCCCAAACTGAATGTTATCTGAGAGTATTAATCTGTATTATTCATTCTGAAAGGTTGCGCTCTGTTCACATCAGCATTGTGGTTTCTGCTGTGCCCAATCCACCACTCTATGGACACTGACTACACCAGATGGAACCTTTTGACTTATAGGGTCTGCCATGTTCCGCTGTGGTGTCCATAGTTCTGATGTTGTGTTTCCCTTGCAGATGTGAACCAAGCTTTAAACCTACTCTTTAAAGGGTTTTCCAGGGGACAAAAGTATATGTAAACTGGCTAATTGGCAAGAAAATAAATAAATAAATAAATAAAAGACCATAAAGATTCCATGCCATTCCTGTTCAGATGGTGCCCTGCCCTACACTGTTCTCAATTTTCTGCTGCTGTGATGAGACCCTGACAAAGCAACCAATCAATAGCCGCAAAAGTGACCCACTACATTGAGATGTCATCGATGCAATAGGAAATGGATAAGGGGGCTGGACATCCTCAGAATCCAACATGCCTGACTCTTGAGATCTGCAGTTAGGAGACCCTCGTACATATTAGATGGTTGTCCAATCTTGCCAAAATCACCATTAGAGATGAGCGAAACTATTTGCCACTTCGTAGATTCGATACGAATCTTGAAATTTTTTTACACCGAAGCGAATTCGAATATTTTCAGATTCGCTTCAGAAGATTCTTCTTGAATCTTTGTATGCTAACGCTACGTACGCATCATATAATTTGTACGCTAATGCTACGCATCTGATAATTTGTATGCTAATGCGTACATATTCATTTAATATCGTACTTTTACTGTATATTCGTTCTTTGTGCGGGCCTAGACAATAATCTTACAAGAATCTTAGACAAGAATCTTATCCGAGACAAGTCTTTTTAAATATTTGGCGAATATTCACCGAAGCGAATCTTAGAAGATTTGCTCATCTCTAATCACCATGTTCAGCTAACTTACCTTTTATGTGTATCTTATGACTTGTTCACAGGCAGTGTTTTTCATGATATCGTATGACACGCTTCATGTATGCTGGCTTTTTCTTTGTCCTACTTTATATTGCGAACTATGTACCAATGTGATCAATAAATTCTGAGCGTTAACACTATGGGTGCTCACAGTGGTTGTATTGTTTTCCCTCACCATGGGGACATAATACTACTAGCACTGCCTGTTTAGCAGCATGAGGTGACTGTGTGATGACGTACTTATACTTCCTCCTGTCAGAATTCTCAACATGTATTGCAACATCATACAAATAGTTGTCAGACGTCTTACCATACCTCATCCTCAG
The DNA here is from genome assembly GCA_900303285.1 of Rhinella marina. Lineage (NCBI taxonomy): Eukaryota > Metazoa > Chordata > Amphibia > Anura > Bufonidae > Rhinella > Rhinella marina. The sequence continues at coordinate 7,869 of ONZH01015259.1, forward strand.
TTTAAGGAAAGATATGTAAATTGCTTTTCCAGTTACCATTCTCTTCACCTGAAGAAGTTACCGGTAGTTACATAAATAAATTAACATTGGCCAAATTATATTAACCCACTGTAGAGAAAATTCTGGAAAATAACTTACCGACTGAACAAGATGTGTAAAACCTGTATATTACTGTAAAATAATCCAAATAACAAAATAATGTTGTTTTGGTGAATTATATGTGCAGTCTGGACCTAATACAAAGATTTTGCCTTTTCCTAAAGACCCCTTTACACAGGTCCATTATAGGACTATCGAAAACAAAAGTTTGTTAAAGATGCCGGCGATCACCCGCTGAATGGACAAATGTTCAGCGGGTGAAAGCATTGTTGATGTGGACATCAAAATCATTGTGTCTGGGCAGCAGATCCTCCTGTGTAAAAAGTGGGGATGATTGCTACATGTAAATACAGCTCTCAACTCATCTGAGGAGCAGGCACTTATCTGGAGTGAACGGTTTGTTCTCAATAGTTTGCCTGTGCAGTTGGCCTACATAAAGGAGCCTTTAACCCTTACAGTACCGGCGCCGTACATGTACGGCGCTGGTACGATGCGGGCACATGGCGCCCGCTCGCAGGTGCGGCGGGCGTCATGGCCGGCAAGTCTCTGCTGTTTCTAACAGCAGAGACTTGCCGCTACCTACTGTATCGGCGGCGTCTTCCGGGGTGACTAGATGCCGTGATCACACGTGATCACGGCATCTAGTTGCGTCTAAACCCGGAAGCGTTCGCTTCCGGGTGGTGTACAGACACCCCGTGTGGCCAATCGGGGTGTCTGTACACCATATGAAAACTGTAATCCTCGCTGGTGAGGATTACAGTTTTCAAAGTGCAATTCTTATTCTGGCCACTAGATGGCAGGCCAGGATAAGAAATGAGCAATTGATGGATTTAACTGCCTCTAGTAAATCCATAATTGCTCATAAAGAAAATTAAAAAGCCACAATATATAAGCTCATATTTGAGCATTCAAATAGTAAAAAAAAATTAAAAAAAAATGTTAAAAAATATATAAAAAATAAAAAAGATATAAAAGTTCAAATCACCCCCCTTTCCGTATAAGTAAAAAATAAATACCTAAATAACACTAAATATAGACATCATGGGTATCACCGTGACCGAAAACGCCCGTACTTTTAAAATATAAAAAAAAAAATCCAATACGGCGAATTGTGTGGCGGAAAAAAGCGTCCAAATGGCGATTTGCCGTTTTTTGTCGCTTTTTTTTTCTAAAAAAAATTAAATAAAAAGTGATCAAAAAGTCATACACACCCCAGAATGGTATTAATAAAATCTTCAGATTGTCCCGCAAAAAATGAGCCCCCATACAGCTCTGTACACATAAGTACCAAAAAGTTATAGGGGTCAAGATATGACAAGGAAAAAAAAAAAAAAAAAAAAAAAAAAGGGCAACTTTCTAATTTTTTTTCACTATCAAAACGCAGGAAAAACTATACATATTAGGTATTGCCGGATTCGTACTGACCAGTAGAATGAAAATAACGGGTCAGTTTTAATGCACATCGAACGCTGTAAATAAGAAACCCGTAGAACTGTAGCGGAATAGCGTTTTTTTTGCAATTTCACCTGATTTGGAATTTTTTTCCTGCTTCCCACTACACCGTATGCAATATTAAATGCAGGCGTTGGAAAGTACAACTTGTCCCGCAAAAAACAAGCCCTCATACAGCTATGTGAACAGAAAAATAAAAGAGTTATGGCTGTTTGAAGGCAGGGAGCGCAAAACGAAAATGCATGACCGAAAAAACCTCCGGTACTGAAAGGGTTAAAGGGGTTTCCTGGTTTGCATCAACATCCTTTAACCTCTTGGATACAGGAGGTTTTTTCGTTTTTGCATTTTCATTTTTCTTCCCTATTTACCTTGAGCCATAACTTTTTAAATTTTTCATGCACATATCCATACAAGGGCTTATTTTTTGCGTTGTACTTTCAAATACCACCTTTTAATATGGCATACAATGTAGTGGAAAGCGTTTTACAGGTTTTGTCCCTACGGCATTTCCTTTGTGGCTAAACTGACCTGTTCCCTTCATTCTCCGGGTCAGTACGATTACAACGATACCATATATGTATAGCTTTTTTTATGTCTAAATAGTGTAAAAATAAATTAAAACCTTTTTTTTACATCAGCGTATTCTGACCCCCATAACTTTTTTATAGTTACATCTACTGAGTTGTGTGGGGGCTTATTTTTTTCAGGATGATCTTTAGTTTTTATTGATATCATTTAGGATTATATGTGACTTTTTGATCACATTGTATAACATCTTTTGGGTAAGAGAAGCAATGAAAAAATGGCAGATAGGCCACCTTGACCCTTATTTCTGTGACGCCATTCGCCATATTGAAAAAATATTTTTATATTTTAACCCCTTAAGGACCTCCGCCGTACATGTATGGTGGAAGTCCGGTCCCTAAAGATGGCACCCACTCGTGTGTGCAGCAGGCGCCTTAGCCGCCGGGTTTCTGCTATTTTAAATAGCAGACACCTGGGGCGCATGTATACGATCAGCCATAAGGCTGATCGCATACATTTTACCCTTCAGATGCCGTGGTCAAATGTGACCACGGCATTTAAGCCACCCTGAACCGGAAGCCGCACGCTTCTGGTCTGGTAACAACATTCCTCGGGCACAAATGTAAGCTGAAATAGTATGCTGAAATAGTCCAAAGCCTCAAGCAGACTTCAGCATCGATTTCGGGTATATGCCAAAAAAGGCCACTAGGTGGCAGCATTTGATCACTATTGAGCAAATGCGGTGTTCTTTGATGACTATATAGCCATCAAAGAACACTATGGGCAAACTAATGATTGCCAGTTATTGTCACCCAAGGTGAAAAAAGTAAAAAAAAAAAAAGTTTTTTTTAATATAAAAAAAATAAAAAATTATAAAAGTTCAAATCACCCCCTTTCCTTAAAATATAAATAAAAATACTTAACCAATAAAAACATAAACATGGATATCGTTGCATGCGAAAATGCCCATAAAATTAAAATATAACAAAATTAATGGCATAATGGGAAAAAAAAACACCTGGAGAATAAAGATAACAGGTCAATTTTACCACATAGTGTACGGCGTAAAAAAAAGAAATAATAAAAACCTTTGTCAGAATTGCGTTTTTTCCCAATTCTACCGCATTTGGAATTTTCTTTCTTCTTCCTACTACATGACATGTAAATGTAAATGGTGCCATTAGAAAGTACAACTTGTCCCACAAAATATAAGCCCTCATAAGGCTATGTGAATGGAAAAATAAAAAAGTTAGGACTATGGGAAGGCGGGAGTGAAAAATGAAAACGCAAAAATGGAAAATCCCAGGGTCCTTAAGGAGTTAATAGTACAGGTGTTTTGGGATGTGGTGAAGTCCATGATGTTTATATTTTTTCTTCTAGAGGAAGGGGGGTGATTAAAATTTTATACATTTTTTTTATTTTTTATGTATTTTTAACATTTTTTTAACTTTTGTATGGTTTTGTAGCTCATGTTTGGGGCTATTAGACTATTTTTCTGTGCTATGATGTTTCTTATAGATCTATGATGAGAGCACAATTGCTCATTTCTTTTGTTGGCCTGCCATCTGTGCCATGTTTACCCATAGCTCCAGCGCTGTACGTGTTCGGCGCTGGTAGGGAAAGAATTAAAATTATCATTTATGAAGGTAATGCCTTATTACCTTTTTTGCTCCTATCTTCCGTTCTAGGCAGTGGTTACATGACCATGTACATGCAGCTCTTTCTTATTTCCTGTGATGTTATGTCCGTTGGCATGTCAAAGCAGCAAAAGGGGCAGTGATAGGGGAGTGTCTATGTAACTGGCTGGGTGGGAGGAGCTATAAACTAGCTGGGTGTTGTTAGGGGCAGTGATAGGGGAGCATCTATGTAACTAGCTGGGTGGGAGGAGCTATAAACTAGCTGCGTGTTGTTAGGAGCAGTGATAGGGGAGTGTCTATGTAACTAGCTGGGTGGGAGGAGCTATAAACTAGCTGCGTGTTGTTAGGGTTGGTGATGGAACTGTGGCAGAGGAAGGAAAAATGCATCATGGGTCTGGTTGGACACAACAACCTGAAATGCTACATACAGGATGGAAACAAACCAGAGGAAGAGGAGCTATAAACTAGCTGGCTGTTGTTAGGGGCCGTGATAGGGAGTGTCTAAGTAACTAATCGGGTGGGAGGAGCTATAAACTAGCTGGGTGTTAAGGGCAGTAATAGGGGGGTGTCTATGTAACTAGCTGGGTAGGAGGAGCTATAAACTAGCTGGGTGTTGTTAGGGGCAGTGATAGGGGAGTGTCTATGTAACTAGTTGGGTGGGAGGAGCTATAAACTAGCTGGGTGTCAGGGGCAGTGATAGGGGAGCGTCTATATAACTAGTGGGTGGGAGGAGCTATAAACTAGCTGGGTGTTGTTAGGGACAGTGATAGGGGAGTGTCTATGTAACTGGCTGGGTGGGAGGAGCTATAAACTAGCTGGGTATTGTTAGGGGCAGTGATAGGGGAGCATCTATGTAACTAGCTGGATGGGAGGAAGCTATAAACTAGCTGGGTGTTAGGGCAGTGATAGGAGAGTGTCTATGTAACTGGCTGGGTGGGAGAAGCTATAAACTAGCTGGCTGTTGTTAGGGGCAGTGATAGGGAGTGTCTAGGTAACTAATCGGGTGGGAGGAGCTATAAACTAGCTGGCTGTTAAGGGCAGTGATATGGGGGCGTCTATGTAACTAGTGTGTGGGAGGAGCTATAAACTAGCTGGCTGTTGTTAGGGGCAGTGATAGGGAGTATCTAGGTAACTAATCGGGTGGGAGGAGCTATAAACTAGCTGGGTGGTGTTAGGGGCAGTGATAGGGGAGTGTCTATGTAACTAGTGGGTGGGAGGAGCTATAAACTAGCTGCATGTTGTTAGGGTTGGTGATGTAACTTTGGCAGAGGAAGGAAAAATGTATCATGGGTTTGGTTGGACACAACAACCTGGATGGAAACAAGCCAGAGGTTTGTTTACATGGTGAAAATGGGTCAAAATCGGAAAAAAAAAGCATGGGAAACATATACATGAGGTCAGCAGCTACACAAGAATATCTGTTAAAAACCATAATAATTCTGGAAAACTCCTTTAAAGAGGACCTTTCATGGGTCCAGACATCTAGCATGGATGTCAGAGATCTTACAATTTTTTCTGGGCGCCGCTCCGATCGCCCGCTGTGCCCCTGTTGAATTCTGCCACGTGCTATGCTAATGCATAGCATCGGAACAGGGAGGACGAGACGCCAGGGCTTCTCAATGGGAGTCTCCTTCTCCCTGGCTGTAGCGCTGTCCAATCGCAGTGGAGAGCGTGACAGCCAGGGAGAAGGTTTTCCATGCTAGATGCTCTAGATAACCTGGTACTTACTTAACAATGTCTGGACCCATGAAAGGTCCTCTTTAAGAAGTGTTTCTTTTTTTTACAACCTATATTCAGTGTTGCTGAGATCACACCTCAAACAAGTCGCATTACAGCCAAAAGGAGGTACAACTTTCATTAGTAAGTAAAGAAAGTAGTATCCCTAAATGTATAGCACAGTGAGATGAAAAAATAAAAATCGCAGACAGAAACATCCTTCATTGATTATGTATGCTAAGGTAACAGACTAGATTGTACAAAAAGAAGGGGAATAGCACTGCAACAATGAAATAAAATCAGAGAGAAGATAACATAAAATATAATAAAAGAGTCTTCATTCTATGTATCACTTTTCAGTTCCTTTGAAGTATAGATGCCTGTACAGTTCAGTTAACCATCAACTGAACATCTATTTCAGGGATGCTCAACCTGCGGCCCTCCAGCTGTTGTAAAACTACAACTCCCACCATGCCCTGCTGTAGGCTGATAGCTGTAGGCTGTTCGGGCATGCTGGGAGTTGTAGTTTTTCAACAGCTGGAGGGCCGCAGGTTGAGCATCCCTGATCTATTTGGTTGACCACTATTCTTCCTGATCCTTCTATAAGCATGCACACTGAAATCAGCTTTAACATTTTCCCAATTGCTCTGTCTCATACTTAGGGGGTTAACACAAGAAATCTGGGAAACTCAATGGCGGGGGCCTTCAGTCAATTCAAATGTATTGTCATGATCAAGTATCCTAAAATTTCTTATAGCTTTTGCCAACGTACTATAGTTATTTGGGTAACTTAAAAAAGAAAGTTATGAGTCTTCATGATTTGCAATTTACCACGTCTCATTTAGAAACACTAGTTCTTCCACTCATAGTGGTTTTCCCATTTAGATACAGTACATTGAGATGTCTTGGAATAACCCCAGTATAAAACCATTTTTCTAATCCCACTTTTTTTTTTTTTTCTTTTTTTACAGGTGGAGGTGGTCTCATACTAGTTAATCTTGTAGGTTTGGACCCCAGATTAAGTGGTGGGAGGGGATGTTTGTGGATGGGAATTCTCTGCTCTCTAGGAATTATCTCATGAATTACTCTTTTCTCCAGTAACCCATCCTAGAATATCAGCAGGATATGCAGAGCTGTCTGGGGGGTGAGGTGGTGGGGCTTCACTACAGTCATGGCCAAAAGTTTTGAGAATGATACAAATATTAATTTTTACAAAGTCTACTGCTTCAGTTCTTATAATGGCAATTTGCATATACTCCAGAATGTTATAAAGAGCGATCAGCTTAACAGCAATTACTTGCAAAGTCAATATTTGCCTAGAAAATGAACTTTATCCCCCAAAACACATTTCAACATCATTGCAGCCCTGCCTTAAAAGGACCAGCTAACATCGTTTCAGTGATTGCTCTATTAACACAGGTGTGGGTGTTGATGAGGACAGGGCTGGAGATCAATCTGTCATGATTAAGTAAGAATGACACCGCTGGACACTTTAAAAGGAGGCTGGTACTTGGCATCATTGTTTCTCTTCTGTTAACCATGGTTATCTCTAAAGAAACACGTGCAGTCATCATTGCACTGCACAAAAATGGCCTAACAGGGAAGAGTATCGCGGCTAGAAAGATTGCACCTCAGTCAACAATATATCGCATCATCAAGAACTTCAAGGAGAGAGGTTCCATTGTTGCCAAAAAGGCTCCAGGGTGCCCAAGAAAGACCAGCAAGCGCCAGGACCGTCTCTTAAAAGTGTTTCAGCTGCGGGATCGGGCTACCAGCAGTGCAGAGCTTGCTCAGGAATGGCAGTAGGCAGGTGTGAGTGCATCTGCACGCACTGTGAGGCGGAGACTCTTGGAGCAAGGCCTGGTCTCAAGGAGGGCAGCAAAGAAGCCACTTCTCTCCAGAAAAAACATCAGGGACAGACTGATATTCTGCAAAAGGTACAGGGAGTGGACTGCTGAGGACTGGAGTAAAGTCATTTTCTCTGATGAATCCCCTTTTCGATTGTTTGGGACATCTGGAAAACAGCTTATTCGGAGAAGACGAGGTGAGCGCTACCACCAGTCTTGTCTCATGCCAACTGTAAAGCATCCTGAAACCATTCATGTGTGGGGTTGCTTCTCAGCCAAGGGAATCGGCTTTCTCACAGTCTTGCCTAAAAACACAGCCATGAATAAAGAATGGTACCAGAATGTCCTCCGAGAGCAACTTCTCCCAACCGTCCAAGAGCAGTTTGGCGATCAACAATGCCTTTTCGAGCATGATGGAGCACCTTGCCATAAAGCAAAGGTGATAACTAAATGGCTCAGGGAACAAAACATAGAGATTTTGGGTCCATGGCCTGGAAACTCCCCAGATCTTAATCCCATTGAGAACTTGTGGTCAATCATCAAGAGACGGGTGGACAAACAAAAACCTACAAATTCTGACAAAATGCAAGCATTGATTGTGCAAGAATGGACTGCTATCAGTCAGGATTTGGTCCAGAAGTTGATTGAGAGCATGCCAGGGAGAATTGCAGAGGTCCTGAAGAAGAAGGGTCAACACTGCAAATATTGACTTGCTGCATTAACTCATTCTAACTGTCAATATAAGCTTTTGTTACTCATAATATGATTGCAATTATATTTCCAGGACGTCCTTCCATGACAGCACCATGGATGATGTCCTATTGATCTCTGTAGGGACAGGAAGCACGAGAGGTTAAAAGGACCCTCCCACCCCCCATACTCCAGTGTTCTTCCTGTCCCTACAGGGATGTATGGAAGCAGAGGTCCCCTCGGGGGATGAAGAAATTTACCTGGGGACTATGGCTGTGTCGGGGGGTTCGCCTCTCGTCCCGCCTTCAAGAAGTCCCAGGCCAGCACCTCTCGGGGAAGAGGTCCCCTGGCTTTCCCCGATACCATTTGTACTTTATGGCCGCGGTATCGGGGCGCCGATGCCGCTTCTCCCCAGGGAGCTCTCGGCTCGGCGGCGGCTCCTCCCTCAGGCTGCTGTACGGCCTAGGTCACGTGGCCGGAAGACGCCAGAGCCGGGCGGGTCACGTGATCGGAAGGCGGGTCACGTGACCGGGAACTTCTGCCGGAACATCATGGCGGCGGCCAGCGTCAGCGCTGGAGGCCCGCAAGTGGGGTCTCGCGCTGAGGAGGAAGGGACTCTTCAGATGAATCGAGTCCCTCCTCCAGGAAGAGGCGGGGAGCGGCGCGGCGTCAGGGGGGGGACCCCCGGTGAGTATAAAAGAGGCTTTCTGTGTAGTAGGGGGCTGCTCATCATGGAGGTCCCTAGTTCTGGCAAGCCTGTGGCTTCTACAGACCCCCCTGCAATGGCTCATGTAAGTCTGGCTCCCCCCTGGGAATTTTTCTGCTGGCTGTTTTTCCTTTAGACCCGGTAAAATTCTCTACCTTTCTTTCTCCTCCCTCAGGTGGAGAAAGAAACCTCTTGTAGATCTGACTCCCTCAAAAAGAAATCAAGGAAATGTGCCACCTGCACAAAGCGTCTCTTGGATTCGTACAAGAAACAGCTTTGTCAAGACTGTCTGGCCAACATTCTTAAGGAAGAACAGCCATCCTTTCTATCAGACCTGAGAAGTCTTATAAGAGAAGAAGTCCAAGCTTCTGTGGCTAGTATGACTCCTGTCGCTACTCCTTCCCCACCCCCTTCCAAGAGACCACGAGTTCTGATAGACTCAGAGTCTGAGGAGGAGCCTCCTTATCTCTACCTGTCTGAAGGGGAGATAGAGGGTGAAGAGAAGCAATATTCCTCTTCTAGATCCCAGGATCCTGGCAGATATCTCTTCTCAAACGAAGACTTAGAGTCCCTCCTTTCTGCCGTCAGGGATACAATGGCGATAGAAGAGGAGGAACAAGCCCACTCTGTTCAGGATGAAATGTTTGGGGGCCTGATGGCAAAAAGGAAAAGACACAAAACTATGGGAAGAGATCCCAAAAGTTGACATCCAGGTGGCAAAAGTGGCTAAAAGAACCACTATCCCATTTGAGGATTCCTCCCAGCTGAAGGAGCCTATGGATAGGAAGATCGATGGTGCCCTTAAAAAGTCCTGGGAGTCGGCTGCAATGGGTATTAACACCAACATTGCCGCCACGTCAGTTGCGAGAGCCATGTGCCTGTGGCTAGATCAGCTGGGTAACCACCTTAGAAATAAGACTTCTAGAGAGGAGATCTTGGAATCCCTTCCCCTCCTCAAGATGGCTACGGCATTCCTGGCGGATGCCTCTGCGGAGTCCATTCGATGTGCGGCTAGGAATGGGGCTTTATCAAACGCTGCTAGGAGAGCACTTTGGATCAAGCCGTGGTCAGGGGACATTGCCTCAAAAAACAAATTGTGTGCTATTCCGTTCTCTGGTTCTTATCTATTCGGGCCTGTCCTGGATACGATCCTTGAGAGAACGGCCGATAAGAAAAGAGGGTTCCCCGAGGAAAGACCCAAAAAACAGGGGTCCTTTCGTCGGCCCTCCAGATCATTTCAGAATGCTCCTTCCAGGGGGAAGGGCAAGTCTGGTAGATGGAGCTACCCGAAAGGAGGCAGAGGAAGAGGGTTCCTCCTCAACCCGAATCCTGCCAACACCTCCTCTAAACAATGACGCCAGGTCGGTGGGGGGAAGACTGAAACACTTTGTGGCAGAATGGTCTCTGATAACCGAGAACCAGTGGATCCTGGACTCTTTAAAGGAAGGGTTCAAGTTGGAGTTCTGGAGACATCCCCCCAAAAAGTTTCAGACAACTCATTTCAAGTCATCCTCCCTTCAGTCTCAACTCCTAGCAGACATCCAGAAATTAATTCTCCAAGACGCCATCACACCAGTACCCAACTCCCAGAGGTTCAGAGGGTATTACTCTCGTCTCTTTTTGATAAAAAAACCAGACCGCTCCTTCAGGACCATAATAAACCTGAAGGGAGTGAACAGGAGTATAACGTACCGTCGTTTCAAGATGGAGTCCATAAAGAGTACAATTCCCCTCATACCTCCACGCGCCTTCATGTGCACAATAGACTTGAAGGACGCGTACTACCACGTTCCCATCCACCAGCACTTCCAGCAGTACCTAAGGTTTGCGGTCAGATCAGGAGGGAAGATTTTACACTACCAGTTCACGTGCCTTCCCTTCGGAATATCTTCTGCCCCTCGCTTGTTTACCAAGGTGGTCGCAGAAATGATGGCCTTCCTCAGGAACAAGCAGATTACCATTATACCATACCTCGACGATTTTCTTCTCGTGGCAAGTACGAGGGACCAGTTATTACAGGATCTCTCGCAGACCCGAGCCCTGATGGAACGTCTGGGCTGGATCTTGAACTACTCAAAATCAGATCTTCTTCCACACACAAGGAAGGTATTTCTGGGAATAGAATTGGACTCGATAGCTCAACGGTCCTACCTTCCCGAGGACAAGCAGATTTCCTTGAGAGAGAGGATAGCGCATTTCAGGGATCGCAGAAATTGCACGCTCAGGGAGGCCATGAGTATTCTAGGCCTCATGACATCCTGCATCCCAGTAATACCTTGGGCTCAATACCACTCAAGGCAATTGCAGAACCTAGTTCTGACACTATGGGACAGGAGCAGTCAGTCCCTAGAAACAAAGATCCATCTTCCAGCGGCAATAAAGGACTCTCTGGTATGGTGGCTGAACCCGCAAATCCTTCAACCGGGCGTTCCTTGGGATCCAATACCGATAAAGTCTGTGACCACAGATGCCAGTCTGAGAGGCTGGGGTGCCCAAGTAGGAGACATCTCGTTTCAGGGCGTCTGGTCCTCCCAGGACCGTCAGGAATCATCAAATTACAGGGAGCTAAAGGCAGTGCTGGAAGCTTTGAGGGCAGCCGAACATCTGGTAAGGGGTCACCATATAAAATTGTTGTCAGACAACATAACAACTGTCTGTTACCTAAAAAGACAAGGAGGGACCAGGAGCCCCTTACTCCAAGGCCTGGCAGACAAAATATTCTCCTGGGCAGAGAGAACTGTATTATCCGTCACAGCGGTGCACCTGAAAGGAGCCTTCAACACAAAGCGGATTTTTTGAGTCGTCAGAACATCCATCCGGGAGAGTGGACATTAAACAAGGAGGTCTTCAGTCTCATTTGCAGCAGGTGGGGAACCCCACAAATAGATCTATTTGCAATGAGGGGAAACACGCAGACGCATCAGTTTTTCTCCCTCAATCCAGAAGACCGCCCCACAGGAGTAGACGCCTTGTCTCAGGTCTGGGACTTCAGCCTCAGTTATGCCTTTCCTCCCTTACCTCTGATACCAGCAGTGCTGAAGAAACTGAGATCGAGCACCACAAACCTGATCCTGATTGCACCAGCGTGGCCCAAGAGAAGCTGGCTTTCAGAGATCATGGACAGATCCATGGACGACCCGTTTACCCTTCCAGTGAGGGGAGATCTTCTCCTTCAGGGTCCCATCCATCACCCAGACGTCAGCAGACTCAGGTTGACGGCCTGGATCCTGAGAGGCAGATGTTAAGAAACAAGGGCCTGTCGGAGGAGGTAATCTCCACTTTACTACATAGTAGGAAGCCGGTGACTGCGGCTATTTACGGTAAAATATGGAAGAGATTCAGGTCCTGGTTAAATCTGAATCATCCAGGGTCTGAGTCCCCATCTATTAGCCAGATTCTGGATTTTCTGCAGCAGGGCTTTAACATGGGCCTAAAGCCTAGCACCCTTAAAGTGCAGATCTCGGCTCTGGCATGTTTTCTAGACGCTCCTATAGCGGAACATAGGTGGATAAGGAGATTTGTCAACGCTGTGGGTAGGCTTCGGCCTACTTTAAGACCTTCTGTTCCAACCTGGGACTTGAATCTAGTCTTAAAAATTCTCTGCGATCCCCCCTTTGAACCTATAGAGGAGATTTCAGAGAAGTTTCTCTCTCTTAAAGCGGCCTTTCTGATCGCTATCACAACGGCACGCAGGATTGGGGAGATCCAAGCTTTTTCAATATCAGACCCGTATCTGAAGATCCGGGATGATCGCATCATCTTAAAACTGGATCCTTCGTTTCTACCTAAGGTAGTTTCCTCGTTCCACAGGGAACAAGAAATAATTCTACCCTCTTTTTGTGCCTCCTCCCAGAAGGTCCAGGAGCAAAAATATCACTGCCTGGATGTCAGAAGAGCCATTCTGACCTACTTAGAAAGAACCGATCCCTGGAGGAGATCATCTAACCTGTTTGTCCAGTTTGGAGGGAAGAATAGAGGTCTCAAGGCGTCAAAACAGACGATTGCAAGATGGATCACAGATACCATCAAAGAGGCGTATGATCTGGAGAACCGTCCCTGTCCTTTGACTGTGAGAGCTCACTCGACCAGAGCGGTGTCGACTTCCTGGGCTCAGAGTGCTAACGCCTCTATAGACCAGATCTGCAAAGCAGCTACTTGGTCCAGTTTCCACACCTTTACAAAACATTATAAGTTGGACGTGTTAGCCAATCAGGACTTGTCCTTTGGCCGTAAGGTCTTACAAGCGGTGGTCCCTCCCTAACTACCTAATTGGGTAGCTCTCCATGGTGCTGTCATGGAAGGACGTCCTGGAAACGGTAGTTTAGTCTTACCGGTAAATGGGTTTCCAGAAGTCCTGACATGACAGCACTGAGTATTCCCCCCCTTTTTTTGCTTTGGTTGACGTTTCTGTCATTATTCCTGAATTATTGTTCCAATGTGGTGTATAACATTGTGACGATAATAAAATAGGGTTGCATTATTCCGGTGTAGTGATTTATAAACACTGGAGTATGGGGGGTGGGAGGGTCCTTTTAACCTCTCGTGCTTCCTGTCCCTACAGAGATCAATAGGACATCCTCCATGGTGCTGTCATGTCAGGACTTCTGGAAACCCATTTACCGGTAAGACTAAACTACCGTTTCTGTATGTGATAAAAATATCTGACAAACACACATAAAAACCAGAGGGCAGCAGATCATGTGAAAATATAATATTTGTGTCATTCTCAAAACTTTTGGCCATGACTGTACATACTACGCTCTGGCACTTTCATATAAACTTGCTTATACTACATAATGGAATGTAATAGACATGATCCCATCATTACCATCTATTATCGAGCAGTGTAGTGAGACCACTCACCCTCCTAGGCAGCCAGATGCAAATGGTGGCAACCAGTACTGCTAATATCAGAATAGGTCAGGTTGCTGGCAGTCATTTTAAATCATTCCCGAAAAACCCCTACTCGTATATTTCCAGGATGCTTCTTGCTTATTGTAACTTGAAATTATATGTTGTGATTAGACAAAGAATAAAGGTGGCCATGCACATTATACAGTTAAGGGCGTTCTCTGGGATTTTGATATTGTTGGCCTTTCCTCCATCAGAGAGCATACTTTGCACGTATGGGGATACTTTTTTTCTAAGAAGGAGTAAGTAGATGAGCACTTACCCATCTAATCACCCTTCTGTGCCAAATTAGACCATTTTTTGACGCCATGACCTAGGTCTTTACCAGCGTCTGGATCATGGTGTCAAATAAGTCACAGCAAACACTTGCACCTCACACACACCAACCTCTATAAAGTTTAAATTTTACACTGTCCCTCCTGTCCGCATCCTATCTTTACCATACAATATGCGGACCTCTTTTCTCGCAAAACATGTTACATGCTACAATAAAAGGGATAACAACTTTTACTAGGGAAGGATCTAATAAATTAGCCCTCACATGGATATGTTGTCATAAAAAATGTTCTGGGTCCACAGGATAGGGTGTATGTGTCTGATTGGTGATGGTTTGTCCACTGGAGCCCACTACTGAACAAAAGATAGGTGACTCCTGTGTTTAACTGTTCGGATGAATGTTCATACACCAGCAGTGCCCCTCCGTTCAAGTCTTTGGGTCTGCCAGAGATAACTAAGTGCTGTACTAGGCTATTTCTCACATGCCTTACTCTAGAAATCTCTTGCCCAGTACATCAGACTCTCCCCAGACATCCAAAACTTCAAAAGTAACCTGAAAGCCAACCAACTGAAGTAAGCATGCTGCCTCCATACAACCTTTACCCTCACCTACTGTGTTCTTCCCCCAGCATGACTGCTGCTCCATTCAAATGGAGGAACACAGAACACAAGGCCCTCGTTCTTGTGATTGGCATGGGCCCCAGTGGACAGAACCCTTCTAATTAGACACTTATCCCCTATCCTGTTTATTGGGGATACGTGTTGTGGGACAACCGCTTTAAATGTTTATGGATGTTTCATGTTTTAAACTGTTGCTTATGGAAAGCATGAAGGTCCCGTGCTTCACTATTTGCCACTTCAAAAGAAAAAGATGAGGTGACTCTAAACTGTACTGTCGCCCTACAATAAGATGTCCTTACTCTGTAGCTAGTGCTGTCTATTAAGGCTACTTTCACACTAGCGTTAATATTTTCCGGTATTGAGATCTGTCATAGGGTCTCAATACTGGGAAAAAACTCTTCAGTTTTGTCCCCATTTATTGTTAATGAGGACAAAACATAACTGATCAAAACGGAATGCTCTAAAATGCATTCCCTTCCTTTCTCATACCAGAGAGCAAACCGCAGCATGATGCGGTTTGCTTTCCGTCCTGGGATGCGGAGTAAGACGGATCCTTCATGACCCACAATTCAAATCAATGGGGACGGATTTGTTTTCTCTGACACAATCTGACACAATAGAAAATGAATCTGTCCTCCATTGACTTTCAGTGGATCCGTCTTGACTATGTTAAATATAATACAACCGGATCCATTCATAACAGATGTAGATGGTTGTATTATCAGTAATGGAAGCGTTATTGCTGATCCATGTTGGATCCAGCAAAAAGGGTAGTGTGAAAATAGCCTAATTTAGATTTTGACCTTTCAACACCATTTCAGTTAGTAGTTAACCATGGCTTTACCTATTTTCCTGCTTTTCTACTCTACATACACAATGCCAATTTGATGCTTAGTTCCATAAATGTCTTGAAAAATGAAATGTCTTAAGTTTATTTAAAGTCCTGTATATGCTTGCCATCCCCTAGCGGCTTACTACTGCATTGAGTAATATTGATGAAGAGATGAAATATATCCTGACCCTAGGGATCTCAATAACTCAGGATCATCGATTAATGTGACACTGTCTTGCCAATACGTTTTTCCCATTTAATTACTAAAATTTTGTCTCTTCGCCCTATAGAAAACCAACATATTCTGGCATCTGTTTTCATAACATTCAATAACCTGATCTATATTGTTGTATGTGCACCAACAGGCCAGATCTCTTATTGCTTTTGACCTTCTGCTAAGTTTGGATCAATGTGTGCAGGAAAGAAAGCGCAAAATAGTTTTAAGCCCTGTGAATTTGTTTTCCTAGAGCCTGGGTACACATTTGTCTGAACTCTATGGTTTAATTGGTTATTGATTATAAGTTCTTGTAAGTAGCTGTTCTGTTCCTGCACTCCTAGAAGCATCTGCAGAGTTCCAGCAGAAAAGTGAATGCTTCTAAATGCAAAATATAATTTCAGTTCACGGTCTTATTTCTCCTCGATCTGAATATGTGACCAAGAATGAGAATCTTTAAAATTGTAAAACTTTATTTTCTTTACAGTAGAAAGTAATGCTGGTCTTTTACTGTGGTACTAGCTGTGATATCGGTCCTGCTACACACACAGAGACAGATGTACTAGTACTGTAGAGATGAAGGAACTTCTTGACATTTGATTGTATTTGAATTAAAAGTGCTCTAAGGCTACTTTCACTTAAGCATTTATTCTATCCGGTTTTGAGATCCGGCAGGAGAGCTCAAAACCACAGCAAATTGCTTCAGTTTAAATAATACAACCAGCTGCATCCGTTCAGAATGGATCCGGTTGTATTATATCAAAAATTAAGAAACCATTGTAAGTCAACGTCTGAAAAAAACAAATCCGGCACCTTTGAATTTCAGTCAATGACAATTTTTACGGACACCTTGCAAAAAGTCTGACTGATGGCATTTTGGAGAAGGCATGCAACTGTGCCCCTACAGTCACCTGGCAAAATGTTCTGCTGAAGGCATAGAGAAGAACTACATTTTAGAGAATTAAGTTTGAGTGAAGGCATGGAATTGCACCACATTTACCGCAACTAAGTGGTACGGCAGCAACTGTGCCACCGCAACTTGGCCAAGTGGGAGTAAAGCTTACACACACCAACTAATTGCTGGTGTCAAATATGTAGTACCCCAGACCTTCAGGTATTACTATTGTATATTGTTGTGTTATGTATTGTTATATATTTTGTGAACTACTGCTCCTAAAGAGGATTCTACAGAGAGTAAATCCTTCAGAAGACAGACAACAAAGAAAACAGCTACAATCAGCATTACAGACACTACTATAAGGTGAGGGACTATGGCTAAGACTCCCATCACTTAGACTACTACTAGGCCAGTACAATACTAGTGCTAAACTTTGCAGACATCCAGCCGGTCTCCATATTCCTTACTGGTGCCAGAAAATTGCACTTGAAATCAGCTGATAGTGAATGTATTTGGAGTTCTATGTTGCACTTAGTAAAAGAGACTTTTATACAATTAATTTTGTCCACATTTTTCAATCCTATATTTCCACTGCACTGAACAGCCACTACCACTCCCATCCTCTGCATCGCTTCCTCTGGCGCTGCAAATAGATTTCTCATGACCACACATTTCTTTATGGATGTCTCATGATGGAGAGGAGGAGGAGTCTGAGCAGGAGTAGAAGCAGCTGATGATGATGACAAGGACACTACTGCTTTGGGTCGCTGCCTGGCTGCCACAAAGAAGACCAGCAGAAGGAGAACAGACTTGTTCCGATTCGGAATGATGGTCAGTTCTATTTTCCCACAGGATCCAGTGATAAAATAGAGCCCTGGTACAAATGTTTGTGTTTGAATGGCCATGGTTTGTATTAATCCTGCAGATTGTACACACGGCTGTGGTTTTGTGTGCTGGCCTTGAGGAGAAAGAAACGCCAAACCAGAGACACTCACATACAGCTATCAGCAGTCAAACTTGGCCTAGGTCTGACACGTTTTGAGCCTGTGTCCACATTATCAGTGGCACCACCAGTTCCAGAGCTGAACACCATAGAAGCACATTTGGTCCTGGCAGTTCTATTGGAGGTTTGGGACGTTTTTTGTTGTAATTTTTCCTCTGTTTTTTTATGGCTGCTGCGGCCACCGCCTTTCTTCACTGATACCTCCTTCTCAGTACCCAGATCTGGCTACCAGGTCATGTCCAACTTGCAATCATCATCATGTCACTGTGGGCTCCTTGGCCTCCCTCCCTGATTCCTTGCTCTGCATTTTCCACTGAGGCACTGAGGCGGCTACCGATTGACTGCAGTGGTCACATGCCCACTGCCCATCAACAGGATGTTGAATTCAGCACAGCAATTAGATGAAGAGCCGGCCGTGGAGCGATGGTAACCAAACCCAGAGGAGGGGGCCATGTAAGTATCATTGTCACTGTGGGTTGGCCACCCTGGGTGGTCTGTTATAGTCTTTGATAACTCTTTTAATCATGGAATAACACCTCTGATGGAAAATTACAAAAGATATGGATGTCTGAATGTGGTGCTGCAAAACCAAAAAACAATTCCTCTGGACCTTAATACCAATTCAGCTTGGTACTTAAGCGGTTAATTATATAATGTTCAGTGTAGTTTATCAGTATGCACAGAGATATTTCCACTCACATCTTTCCATGTATTTCCTTCATCGTGATATAAATGCATAATATAAAAGCAGATCTTAGTATGAAGCAGTATCTCTTAACATAGCTCACAAATATGACGTTTCATTTTCCCAGTATACCTCACGCATGTTTGAACTTACAACCTCCAGTAATATTAACCATTTAAGGATAGTTTGCTTTCGAAGTTACTTGTTTTAATTCTGCTCTGTCATAAACCGAATTGGAATGAATGTCCTTGCATAGCCAGACATCTTGAGATGTAACCCATGTTATTCTGGTGACAACTGGTCTTCTAAAAAGCTGAGTCAGAGTGTCTGGAAATATTCAGGCCACTATACTTAGTGTTATGTGGAGTGCTAGATAAAAGAAAACTTTCTGAGACCAAAAATGAAACCTAAGTATGTACAATATACTGTAGAATCACTAATGTGACACAGGGGACACAGCACTCATTTGAAGTTGGGAAGCAGGATTAACCCCTTAATGAGGAATGACGAATATATTTCTCATGATAGGGTGCTTGTTCCCAGATCATGATGGATGTATCCATCAAGACGATCTCATGGGGTCTGCTCTGTGCCTTCACAGGATTGTGGTGGGATCTTGGCTGTAATGCACAGTCAGTCTCACTTTGCAGTTTCTGGGGTTGGATCTACATTCTTTCTTTTGCATCTGTATTTCAATCTCTTTAGAATGTGGCATCATGTGTTGCCTGTTGAGAACTTCTAGCCTGTTTCACAGACAAGTTTTATTTCAAAAACTACCACACATCCTGAAAAAATACTGTAAGCCCTCATTTGGCTATGTTATTGGTTATTAATCTTGGAATGTGGCCCCCCCAAAATATATATAGTAGATTTTTTTTATATAAAACCTTTTTATTGGGGAAAATTACTAAAACATGAAGTTTCATTCGGTTCCAACAACTTCTTATTGGGGCGTTATTTTTTTGTCAATGAATATATTTATAGTATTTTCTATGTGTGAATGTAGTGATGATATATGTAAATGATTACAATATTTAGAGTGAAAAGATATATTTATTAGCGAAAACTGGAGAGGCTCTAGTACCCTGTTAGGCTGCCTCTAGCCTGGATATAAGATGAGATGAGATACGTTTGGGTATGGAGACATACATGTTCAGTATGGTATCCTATGGCACATTTGCCTATATATGGGCCTGTAGATCCTGTAGACCCATTGGTTGATGAAGCTGACATCCCAGATGGTCCCATAAATGTTTGGATGGCAATAAATTTGGTGACTGGACAGGGCAAGGAAGTGTAATCTGGTATAATCATTCCTGGGAAACCCTTTCTGTGTGTGGATGAGCATTATCCTGCTGAACAATGCCCGTTGGAAGCCCTATCATCAGAGGCAACATGTGGCAGCAGGGTGTCCTGCATATATCACTGAGCTGTTAGTGTCCCATGTATCAATACTAGGGGTCATATGCAATGCTTCCCCAGATCATCACACCAGCATTAGGGGCAGTGTGTCTATCCACAGCAAAGGCAGGATTGAAATGCTAACCATGAGGCCTCCATACTTGAACCCAACCATTTTGGGATCCCAAACAGAACCTAGATTTGTTACTAAAGATGATACTGATCCAGTATGTAGTTGTCCAGGTTTCTTGCTCACGATACCACTGTAAATGAAGGCAATGATGGCTGGCTGTCAATTGCAAGACATGTAATTGGAGCTGTGACGCCAAATTTCCTTCTGCTAAGCACCTGGAAATGGTCTGGGCAAAGAAAGGGGTGTCTAATAAGGTGTCACCTGTGTCTAGATGGTGGACAATGAAACTATGGGAGCTGCTTCTGCTTAGCAGTGGATCAAATCATTCTCTCTACTGGCAGTCTGTTTGGACCATCCAGAGCCTGTTTGCTGTGTGTTAGTGCCTTCTTGTGACCACTGCTCCTAACACCTCTTAACAGATAGGTACAGTTGGCGGGCAATTCATCGAAATGACCATCCTGCTTCTCTCAGTCCAATGATGCCCCACCTCTCAAAGTTTATCAACTGGGCAAAATGTCTTTGAGTGTAGCTTAGCCTGCATCGTAGTGCAGTCAATGATGAGAGGTACCTTATGTAAAAGTAGGCTCTGATAGAATTTTCATAGGGCAGAAGGGAAAGCACTTATACACAGTTTTGTGAGAAGACCTAGTGTCTAATCAGACTACACCTGTAATCATTTACATATCTGTGTGAGATATAACTGTATGCCGAGTTTTGCAACAATCCAACATTTCTATCTGGGTGCATTATTTTTTTGTTCATTCATTGTATTTGGTATTATCATGTTCATAATGCCCACAATGCCGTGGAAAAAAATACAAAAAACAGTGGAATGTTGTTTTGTTTTTTTTTTGCGTTCCTCCCTACAAAAATGTAATAAAAGCTAATGACTAAATTATATATGTGCCCCAAAATGGTGCCACTGAGAAATTCAGTTTGTCCCACAAAAGGCAAGTCCTTATACAGCTACATTGATGGGAAAAATAAAAAAAAACTTTTGAGTCTTTGATAAGATAGCAAGCTGTGCCTCCTGTGCTACCAGTTGGAAAGTAGCTTTCCAATAAGTCAATGTTTGACCTTTTCACAGGCCTTGAGAAATACGTTAGGATTATAACAAAGCTAGTACCCTACCTGCAGACAGCTTTTTTGGTGTGATCACCCCTCATCAGTGCAGAGAGAACAGGCTTAACTGGGTGAGAGGCCTTTGTCTCTCTCCACAAGGAGAAATAGTACCCTGTCAGGGGCAGACTGGCCGTAGACCCTACAGGGAAATTTCCTGGTGGCCACCAGAGTCCTCCTCATGGCCACCGGCCGGGTTCACATAAATCTAATGCCCTCAGCATTAATTAATGAAAACAACATGGGGCCACTTTCCCAGTCCACCTCAGTATCCTCTGCATCCCTGACAAAGGCCTCTCACCCAACTAATGCCTCATTCACACGTCAGTGTTTTGGTCAGTGATTTCCATCAGTTAGGCTCCATTCACATGTCCGTAGAATGTGTCCGTTGTGCCATCCGCATCCGCACTTCTGTTCCGCGGCCCAGCAAAAAAATAGAACATGTCCTATTCTCAGGGGTGCACCACCAATGAGGCCAGTTGAGGCGGTCGCCTCAGGCAGCACTAGGTAGGGGCAAGATGGGAGCAGCGGAAGGGCCATGGGCAGTGAGCGTTTCATTGTGGCAAAGGGGTTAGGTTAAGAAATTGGGGGGGCGCCGTTTCAGGTTTCGCCTCAGGCAGCAGAAAGGCTAGGTGCACCCCTGCCTATTCTTGTCCGAATACACGGACAAGAAAAGGCATTTCTATTATAGAGCCGGCCATGTGCGGTCCGCAAATTGCGGAGCGCACATGGCTGGTGTCCGTGTTTTGTGGATCCGCAAATTGCGGATCCGCAATCACACATGGACATGTGAATGCAGCCTTATTGTGAGTCTCCACAGACATAAGGTATAAGGAAAAGATCTGCACCTGTCCTGTGTTTAGAGCCGCACCTGGTTTTGGCTCAGAATCACTGATGGAAATCACTGACCAAACACTGACATGTGAATAAGGCATAAGCCAGCTTTCTCTGATATATATTGATAAGGAGCAATCACCCTAAAATAGCTGACTGCAGTTGATGTGGCTTGGCTATAATCCTAAATTACGTCACCCCCCCCCCCACTTCCCACTGGGTCCCTATTTTTATGCCAGAACTGTTCTGTAATTTAGGTGCATTTTAGGCCCTGCCCTTTTCCCATGAAGCCCCACTCCTTATCAAGCATGTCAGAAAAACTGTAGAAACTCTAATTGTATAAAGAACATGCACAGTGAGTTTAAAGATTGCTGCTATGCCTGTGTGACTTTCCCTTTAACTATGACTATGTGCACTTGTGTTTTTCTTTCACCATGCAGCATGCACTAACTTATGCCTCATTCACACAGTCAGTGTTCCGTCAGTGATTTCTATCAGTGATTCTGAGCCAAAACCAGGTGCGGCTCTAAACACAGAACAGGTACAGATCCTTCTTTAAGGGCTCATGCAATTTGCAGTCTGCAATGCATGGGCACTAACAGTGGGGCCGCCGCATTCGGATCGAGGGCCCATTCACTTGAATGGGGTCCACGATCCGCATCCCACGGTCCGCACCGCAAATAAGTAGTGCATGCACTAATTTTTGCGGTGCGGAGGCACAGCCAGAAACACCACGGAAGCACTCTGTAGTGCTTCTGTGGGGTTCCGATCCGTGCCTCCGTTCCGCATCTCCGGGATTGCCAAGTGAATGGGTCCGCGATCCGTGATGCGGGGTGCACACGGCCAGTGCCTGTGCATTGCGGACCCGCAGTATGCGGGCTGCAATACGGCCACTGCCGTGCAATGGCCATGTGCATGAGCCCTTATACCTCATGTCTGTGGAAGCTCCAATCCTGGTTTTGGCTCACAATCATTCATAAAAATCACTGACCAAAACACTGCTGTGTGAATGAGGTTTTATGATTCGTGTGCAGCATATATCGGGAGGTGTCTCCATGTTGGTTGATATCATTAACCCAACCCTTTCAACCTCTTTTTTTAATTAGGTGACTGCATAGCTGACAATGTGTCTCCTTCTGATGGAAGGTTTGCTGGCTGCAACAGGACATTGCCTGCTCACCCTGGGGGGTAATAATGGTAGCAGTCAGTAGGGGAGACTTATCAAATTGGTGTAAAGGAGAACTGGCTTAGTTGCCCATAGCAATCAATCTATTTTATTTTTAAGCACTTAGATGCGTCTCAAGCTCTGCTTGAAAAGATTTTTTACAACATTGTCTGTAAGATAAATTTCTTTGTTTGTTACCGTAAGGCCTCTTTCACATGAGTGATGAGAAATGTGTCAAGGTCTGTTCAGTGAAAAACTGATGGCTTTGCATGCAATTTGAAAATTAGGGTTATTCACTTTAGAAAAAAGACGACTGAGGGGAGATCTAATAACTATGTATAAATATATCAGGGGTCAGTACAGAGATCTCTCCCATGATCTTTTTATCCCAAGGACTGTTACTGTGACAAAGGGACATCCTCTGCGTCTGGAGGAAAGAAGGTTTGTACACAAACATAGAAGAGGATTCTTTACGGTAAGAGCAGTGAGACTATGGAACTCTCTGCCTGAGGAGGTGGTGATGGTAAGTTCACTAAAAGAGTTCAAGAGGGGCCTGGATGTATTTCTGGAGTGTAATAATATTACAGGTTATGGTTACTAGAGATGGGTCGTTGATCCAGGGAGTAATTCTGATTGCCTGATTGGAGTCGGGAAGGAATTTTTTACCCCTAAAGTGGGGAAAATTGGCTTCTACCTCACAGGGTTTTTTTTTGCCATCCTCTGGATCAACTTGCAGGATAACAGGCCGAACTGGATGGACAGATGTCTTTTTTTCGGCCTTATAAACTGTTAGTTTTGTCTGCGATTGCATATAGTGTTTCCATTTTCTCTGTCCGGATTGTATCCAATTTGCATCTGTTTTACTTGCGCGTGAAGAAAACTTGAAGACTAGTAACATCTCCTAGTAACCAAAAGTGAAAACCTCATTGCATCCTGGTCTGTGATTGTATGCCCGCAGCTATTACCATTGTACAGTCATGGCCAAAAGTTTTGAGAATGTCACAAATATTATATTTTCACATGATCTGCTGCCCTCTGGTTTTTATGTGTGTTTGTCAGATGTTTTTATCACATACAGAAATATAATTGCAATCATATTATGAGTAACAAAAGCTTATATTGACAGAATGAGTTAATGCAGCAAGTCAATATTTGCAGTGTTGACCCTTCTTCTTCAGGACCTCCTTGGCATGCTCTCAATCAACTTCTGGACCAAATCCTGACTGATAGCAGTCCATTCTTGCACAATCAATGCTTGCATTTTGTCAGAATTTGTAGGTTTTTGTTTGTCCACCCGTCTCTTGATGATTGACCACAAGTTCTCAATGGGATTAAGATCTGGGGAGTTTCCAGCCCATGGACCCAAAATCTCTATGTTTTGTTCCCTGAGCCATTTAGTTATCACCTTTGCTTTATGGCAAGGTGCTCCATCATGCTGGAAAAGGCATTGTTGATCGCCAAACTGCTCTTGAACGGTTGGGAGAAGTTGCTCTCGGCGGACATTCTGGTACCATTCTTTATTCATGGCTGTGTTTTTAGGCAAGACTGTGAGAGAGCCGATTCCCTTGGCTGAGAAGCAACCCCACACATGAATGGTTTCAGGATGCTTTACAGTTGGCATGAGACAAGACTGGTGGTAGCGCTCACCTCGTCTTCTCCGAATAAGCTGTTTTCCAGATGTCCCAAACAATCGAAAAGGGATTCATCAGAGAAAATGACTTTACCCCAGTCCTCAGCAGTCCACTCCCTGTACCTTTTGCAGAATATCAGTCTGTCCCTGATGTTTTTTCTGGAGACAAGTGGCTTCTTTGCTGCCCTCCTTGAGTCCAGGCCTTGCTCCAAGAGTCTCCGCCTCACAGTGCATGCAGATGCACTCACACCTGTCTGCTGCCATTCCTGAGCAAGCTCTGCACTGCTGGTAGCCCGATCCCGCAGCTGAAACACTTTTAAGAGACGGTCCTGGCGCTTGCTGGTCTTTCTTGGGCGCCCTGGAGCCTTTTTGGCAACAATGGAACCTCTCTCCTTGAAGTTCTTGATGATGCGATAGATTGTTGACTGAGGTGCAATCTTTCTAGCTGCGATACTCTTCCCTGTTAGGCCATTTTTGTGCAGTGCAATGATGACTGCACGTGTTTCTTTAGAGATAACCATGGTTAACAGAAGAGAAACAATGATGCCAAGCACCAGCCTCCTTTTAAAGTGTCCAGTGGTGTCATTCTTATTTAATCATGACAGGTTGATCTCCAGCCCTGTCCTCATCAACACCCACACCTGTGTTAATGGAGCAATCACTGAAACGATGTTAGCTGGTCCTTTTAAGGCAGGGCTGCAATGATGTTGAAATGTGTTTTGGGGGATAAAGTTCATTTTCTAGGCAAATATTGACTTTGCAAGTAATTGCTGTTAAGCTGATCACTCTTTATAACATTCTGGAGTATATGCAAATTGCCATTATAAAAACTGAAGCAGTAGACTTTGTAAAAATTAATATTTGTATCATTCTCAAAACTTTTGGCCATGACTGTATATAATTAAAAAATATGCAAACAATAAAAACTGGCTATGTTCCTTTGTGGACCATGGACCAACCTGCAGTTGGTCCATGGTCCACAAATAAGCGAATAAGCAAAACTGTCCAGTGCCTTAAAACCAGTCTGTCTGCTAAAGACAGTTATATTTGATTCTTTCTCGTTTATTCAAAATGTTTTTGACCCTACAGCATAAATTATGCATTTGGCAATTTAAAATGTTGCGAAGACTGCTAAGATTTCACAGTACGACTTTATTCATCCTGTATTCTTACAACGCAGTAAATTATTTAAGCATATTGTAATAATTTCTTGCAATAAAAATTGAAATAAAGATGCGCTGTCCCAATATTTCTAACCACTATTTCACTTTTATTTATTTTCTTTCCAGTACATTCAGCAAAGCACTGAGATGACATGTCAGTAAGGCATACAGGCAGTAAGCATCTGGTTACTTTTTAAATATTTTTCTTTTCAATTCTTCTTTGATGATTATTTAATGTGCTGTTAGTAAATAAAGTAGCTTTCTCAGTGAGAATGGCTTGTAAAAGAGTTCTTTGCATTAGATACTGGTGACTTGTGCTTCAGTCATGGAGGTAAAATGCTTATTGCATTTGCATGACTGGAGCTATTAAGTTTAAGACATCTGTAGACATCTGGCAATGCCAGATCCAGTGAATTCTGGCAGGATGTTCTCTGCTGGAACAGCCTGCCGGAATTCACAGCTAGCAGTGTGTGCAATGCTGTAAAATTCTATTCTATGTCAGCCATTCAGATGACAAGCGAAATGTCTTCAAGAAAAAACAAAAACATACAAGCCCAGTTGCTTTGACTTATTACTACTTATATACGGTCCCATGACCTGGATGAATGAGAACCTTCACAGACACACAGCAGACTTAAATTAATGTAACTAAATTTTGTAGTTAATGTAAAGCAGTTTTGCTCTATGTAATTAGATTTTTGCTGGAAAGAAATGTAGCAACAATGCAAATATGTTGTTACTAGAGATGCACAAAGTTTTTAAAA
The DNA here is from genome assembly GCA_900303285.1 of Rhinella marina. NCBI lineage: Eukaryota > Metazoa > Chordata > Amphibia > Anura > Bufonidae > Rhinella > Rhinella marina. Next base: position 34,190 of record ONZH01015259.1, read on the forward strand.
ATTTTATTCAGACAATTCGCCGAACTTTGTCAAGAAATTTTATTTGTCCCAAATTAATTTGTCACGTATTGTGATAAATCCGGTATACCCAGCACCTCTGCCTAATCCTATTCATCCCATTTGGTGGCCGAATCTCAGTCTGAAGGCTTGGACCTTTAACCACATGGAGAGTTCAAGGAGCATGCAGGCGGAGTGTATTGCTGTGTGTATTACACTCTAGTGCACCCACATTCATAGTTAATCCGCTCTGTAGGTACTATGCCATCAGAATTACAGGAAGTTTTAATTAATCGCTGTCTACATCACTGTGCAGGGCACCAAGATTCACAGCTAATCTCTTCTGTTAGCTGCTGAATTACTGTGCGTCAGTATTACAGGTCAATAAAAGCATCAGGTGTAATTTATCGCTGTGGACTTAACCGTGAAGTGTCCCAAGATTCAAGTGGTGACGCCATGACAGAGTGGGTAGGGTGGCAGCAGTGGCAGCAACTGTGATAATAGTGGCCCCTTAACAGAGTGGGGATGGTGGCAGCAACAACAGTGAGAGTAGTTGTCCCATAACAGAGTGGGGACGGTGGCAGTGACCTTGACAGTAGTGGTCCATGACAGAGTGAGGACAGTGACAGCAGAAGTAGTGGCCCCATGACATAGTGGGGATGGTGGCAGCAGTAGTAGTGGCAGTAGTGGTCCCATGATAGAGTGGGGGCAGTGGCAGCAGCTGTAGTGGCCCCACGACAGAGTGGGGACGGTAGCAGGAGCAGTCGTGGCCCCACAACAAAGTGAGGACGTGGCATCAGCAGTAGCGGGCCGGTTACAGAGTGGGAACGGTGGCAGCAACAGCAGCAGTGGTGACAATAGTGGCTACATGACAGAGTATGGACAGAAATCTTTTTCTTTTTTTTTACAAGGAAAAAAGTCCTTTAATGGCCCCTTTCAGGCTGTCAGTATTTGGTCGATGTTTTGCATGAGTATTTGATTAGTATTTGTAAGCCAAAAACAGGAGTGGGTCCAAAACAGAGATAAATCATAATGGAATTCTGTATGCTTTTGACTTACAGATTCTGATAAAAATACTGACCGTGAAAGAAGCCATACAGATGCTCAAAATACAGGATTGGATCCTTTTTTTCTTCTTATGTTCTTCTGACGGTTTAGAAGAAGGGAAAAATAAACTATGATGTCAGCAGTGTAATAGCAAGGCCCTGTGGCTTGTGTATCCTTCTTAAAAAATTTAACATGAACGAATCAGTAGGCCAAGAAGCCCATTTGTTGCAATGGCAGTAGAGGCAGCAGGTGGGTGGCAGCATCAGAATGGTGGCAGCAGCATGTGGCCAGAAGTAATGACCCATTTTACAGAATATTCTGGTGTGCCAGCACACCACAGTATGATCATTAGTGGCAGAATGATCTAGTCTGTTGCATCAAGCACTGGTGTCTGGAAATCCATGCCTGATTCATCTTTATGAAGGTTAGTCTCTCAACATTGAACACCCGTTCTGATGCCACACTACTGGCCAGGAAGAAAAGCACGCCCATGGCAAACTCGGCCAGTTGTGGCGACAATTCAAGTTTACATGCCCTGTAGACTAAGGAATCTTGGATCATGTGCGACAGGATGCACTCCGGTATGCTATCACCTGTGGGTTGAGGTTCTGCTACTTGTCCTGCTGCTGCTGGTTGGTTTCTTCAGTAGACGAGGGAAGAAAACTGCTCATCATAGACTCCAGACCAAAGTTGCATATGGAGCTGGTGCTGCTTCTTCCCCCCTGCTCCCCTCAGTCAGACTTTTGTGAGGACGGGCGATGGTGGTAATAGGCATCGACCAACCGACTACACAGCAAGTCTCCGTAGTAGTCCATCTTTGCATGCCTCTCGGGTCTAAAAAATGCCCCATTTTTGACTGGTAGCAAGGGTCTGACAATGTGAATAGCCAGTAGTCATCCCTCTGCCGAATCCTGACAATGCGGTTGTCAGTAAGCATACAAGAAAGCATTCATTTGGTCATTTGCACAAGGGTCTCAGAAGGTCTCCCTGCCTTCATCTCCACTGCATTCTGTCACTGTCTGTCAAGGTCACCTGCATTGTCTTCGTCGTCGCCCTCCAGCTCTTCCTGCTCCTCTCCTGTCACTTGGGCAGATAAACAACTTAGTTGTGCATAGAGTTCCAGAGTTCCTGGGTGTTTATGTCCTCCTCCTCATCCTCATCCTCCTAGGTGCTCAGGTGGCCATGAGATTTAGGTGTTATGCCTTCTGTCCCCTTGCCAGTCAGATTTGTCAGCATCCCCTCCAGGATGTGAATAAGTGGAATGACATCATTCATCCCAGACAAAATTTCCTATCTTCAACTGATGAGGAGACAGCAGTGTTCAATTTTTTTTTTATTGATGACGCTTAGCACTTCCTCCCTGGTGTGGCTCTATTCACCAAGGCTGACCAGGGGCAGAACCACGTGACAATGCCTAGATTTGCATAGGTGATATGCTGGAGGACCACTGTGAACTGTTCCTACATTGGAGGATGCGGACAAGGTGGAGGATGAGGGGGCAGGGGAGGACATTGGCACAGAAATCCCAGCATTACAACGTGGAGGCCAAGTTGCTGGTGTGCTTTGTCTGAAACAACATTTACCCAGTGGGCTGTGAACTAAATATATTGTCCCTGATCATATTTGCAACTCCATACTTCAGTGCTGGTGTGAACTGTACCAGACACTGAGAGGCCCAAGAATTGACCCACCTTCTGCTCATCGTACGTAGGCAGAGTTGGTACAGCTTTTTTGGAAAAGTAATGTCGGCTTGGGACGCATACTGTAGTCTGTTAGCAATCACCTCGGTGATCGATTGCTGTCAAAACAAGTGAGGAGGAATAAGAGTAGGAGGAGAAGCATTAGGAGCTATAGATTACGGGAAGGAACAACAGCTTCCTTCTGCTGATGTTTTCGAGCCCTGACTGCTGGAGAGGGGCTTCGGCCAGTGGGAGATGCAACGGTCGCTACATCAGGCTGTAACACTAAATGAGTAGCATTGTTTTCCCATGCCACTTTATGATGATGTTCAATGTCTTGATGCAGGACCGTTCTGCCAACATTAACACCCTGGCTGTGCCTCAACCTTCTGCCCACATATCCTGCATACCGCCACGCTAACATCCCCCAGTGACTTACTGAAAATTTCCCACACTGCCGAGTAGGGAATTTTCCCTCCTCCACTGTGTGATGCCTGGCTGCCACTGCTTTTATGAACCCATGCAATGCTAGTGGGTTCCTCACAAGTAGTAGCAGATGGTGTATCACTCCCGCATTTAGCTGCAGATCTCCACTGTTTCTACCTTGCTGTCTCACAGGCATGCTTCCACCCTGCTGTCTCATGGGTATGCTTACACCCTGCTGACTCACGAGCGAGCTTACACCCTGCTGTATCATGAACACACTGCCATCCTCGCCCCCCAATGATGACGATGCCCCCTCTTCACCCTGCTCTCACGTGTGAGGCACAGTCTTTCTATGTATAACTTAAAAGATTTACTGGGTTTGTGGCATCAGGTGAACAAGATGCACATAATGAATATAGTCAACCTACACTGTCCCTGCAGTCTCCCTATGCTCTCCCTACAGTTTAAAAAAACTCTCCCTATGATCTCCTTACACTGTTTCTGCACTGTCCCTGCACTCTCTCTATCTAATTACAAGCTTTCTGCAACACTATCCCTAGCACATGAGTGCTTGTCAAGTCTTTCCCTAAGCTCGGCTCATATTGAAATGGTGGAGACCATGTGGGATGAGGCTTTTTATAGGGCTGAGACATGGGGATGGATCTGCTGATTGGCTGGCTGCACGGCATTATGGGTGAGCTCGCATTTCCGAGCTTCTTACTTTCACTTTATAACACGTGCAGCAGCCATTTTGAGAAAAAACTGATTAATTACCATAAAGCGTGAAGAAATTCGAATTTGTGGCGAATCAAATTTTTCCTAAACTGTGGATCAAATTCCACTTCGGATGCTTCGATTTGCTCAAACAGCATGTGTTTTTTTATGTAGTTTTCTTGCCACAACCAAAATGCAGGACCACCATGACATGTGGCACCACTGACCAGACCCACATGAGTGAGTTCAGTGCGAGAAACTCTCTGCAAATAGCAGTGAGATTTCCTGTTCTGAACTCTGCTCCTCTGACAGGATTGCACAGCGTTATATACTGTGCATCCCGCCAAGATCTAGAATCTACTGAATTACACTGACATAATGCCATTAATGTAATTCGATAGATTTCAGGTCTCTCAGGGTCGCACAGCATTAGGCTGCATTCACACGACCGTTGTGTTTTGCGGATCTGCAAAACACTGATACCGGCCCATGTGCATTCCGCAATTTGTGGACCGCACATGCTGCGGCTATCATAGAAATGCCTATTCTTGTCTGTAATTGCGGACAATAATAGGACATATTCTATTTTTTTTGCGGGGCTGTGGCACGGAGCAACGGATGCGGACAGCACACAGTGTGCTGTCTGCAACTTTTGCAGCTCCATAGAAATTAATGGGTCCGGATCCCACAAAAACCACTTTCGTGTGAATGTAGCCTTATAATGATTTATATACCTTTAAATCCTGTCAGAGGAGGGGAGGTCAGAACGGGAAATCACACTGAACTCGCTTGTGTATCTGCCCTTATTGCATTTTTCCTGGTTTGTATTCAGCTTTTCTAGATCTGTACCAGTGAGTCCAAAACTTTGTTGCATTTGGTAACCCCCTAGAAGTGTGTATATATTCGCTTTGGCGAATATTCACCGAATTTTTAAAAAGATTCTCCTCGGATAAGATTCGATTTGGTTCAAGTTGCGTAAAAAAATATTTGTGTTCTGCAAATATTCCCGCGAAAACGTACGCATGAGTGTACAAAGTGCGTACGAAGCTTTAGCGTATTATTGTCTAGGTCCACAAAAATAACAAACATACAGTAAAAGTACCCTACTTAAGTGAATGCCTACACATTAGCTTACAAATTATATTATGCGTAGCATTAGCGTACAAATTATATTATGCGTACGTAGCGTTAGCATACAAAGATTTAAGAAGAATCTTCCGAAGCGAATCTGAAAAGATTCGGATTCGCTTCGGTGTAAAAAAAATATGAATATTCGTATCGAATCTACGAAGATGCGAATAGATTCGCTCATCTCTAATATATATATATATATATATATATATGGACATCACTGCTTTAGAAAAGTCCCAGTAAGAGGACTGAAACGTCGCTCTGGTGAAATAAAGAACATCACTTTTTGAAGCACATTCCTGGGAATGCCGTCGAATTATTTTTTATTTTCTATTTATTGGATTGGATCACGTCCGCAGCCGCTGGCACACAATCTTACTTTCTGTTTACTAAGCTGTGCTGCTTTCATTATATATATATATATATATATATATATATATATATATATATATATAAAATCTTGGAGAACCCCATCTAATTTATTATAGGCTTTTGTAAATTTTGGAGCTGGCTGACTTACAATAGTTTTACGCAATTTTTTTTCCCAGAAATGTGATATGATTTCTGAACTTCAAGGGTTAATGCCTTCAGTGCTCCTTTAGGACAGAAAAGGGGTAATAAATGGGGAATGGACATAGAATGTATCTTCCTCTCAGCATCCTTGTGGTTGCATCATGCATAGAGTTGCAAAATTTCTAAACTATAGAAAACCAATTTAAGATTACAATCTCTGTGCACCCAGCATCTTTTTTCATAACTTATATTGATGTATATTGTTAACCCCTTCATGTATTGTGCTGTAATTGTTTGTTTTGGTAAGCAGGTTGTTCCCTTCTTCTTTTATGGTGCAGTGAAGGTACAGACATAAGACCTGTGCCCATGCCATCACTTGTGGGTGCTAGCTGTATTATACAGCACATTTTAACAGCAGGGACTGTAGATAACTGAGATAACAATTGAGTGGATCCCTCTGTAGGCTCATTGGTGACCCTACAATATACGTAAGACTTTAAAGGGAATCTATCACAAAAACCTGTTCTATATTTTATTTATGCTAAAAAAAATCTATTATATATTTGTAAGAAATAATAAATAAATAAATAAATAAATAAATAAATAAAAATTCCAATGTGTGAAATATTATAAATAAATATTAAAGGGGTTGTCCGGGTTCAGAGAAGAACCCGGACATACCTGCAATTTCACCCAGGCAGCCCGCCTGAAGAGGACATCGGAGCATCTCGGGCAAGGTCTCTTTTGTTTGTAAATACTCGCTGCCGGGCCGGTACTTCCGCCCGGCAGTGAGTTCGGTGACGTCACCGGCCTTAATGGGCCGGCTTTAGCGCTGCCCTAGCCGTTTTACTGGCTAGGGCAGCGCTAAAGCCCGTCCATCAGCGCCGATGACGTCACCGGCTCACTGCCGGGCGGAAGCCTCTGCCCGGCAGGGACCGGTACGTCACCGGAACCGGGCTAAATTCCTTTGCAGGGCAAAGGAGGGCATCGGAGCATAGGATGCTCCGATGCCCTCTTCAGGCGGGCTGCCTGGGTGAAATTGCAGGTATGTCCGGGTTCTTCTCTGAACCCGGACAACCCCTTTAAATTTTACCATATTTACCATCTTTGGTCACCAGGGGGAGCTCTGCTGTCCAAATGAGGCTTTGAGCAACCTGTAAGTAGGCATGCTGCAAAAAAGTGGGTGGTACCAATGACATCACCAATTCACACCTTCAGCGGTGACATCACTGCTTCAGCAAGATAAGATGAGACAATGGCTTCGTTACAAAAACACAGATCTCTGCTCTTCAGGCTCCTCCCCCACTGGTCACATGGCCGATTACATCACTAAGGTCCTACAGCCCCAAGAACCTCCATCTACTCTGTTTCTGAGTCCTGGGCCGCTCACCCCAGCAGTACACTCAGCAAAAATTGTCTGCACTGCTGGGGTGAGCTGCCATAGAATTTAGAACAGGCAGCCTAATGAAGACAAGGACGCTGCTGCAGGAGTGAGCAGCAGGCACAGTGGGCTTCCCCCAGCAGCAAGGAGGGAGGACCTGGCTGTGTGTTACTGGTGTCATCACAGGGGCGGGCTCACGTCTTCCATTCATTCTCTATAGGGTCGGCAGCGACTGAGGAAACCTATGTACATGCCTGCCGTAAGTGAGGTGCCATTGTGTTGTAAACCCAGACTGTCACACTTTACTTCCAACATGGCAGCCCCCATGTAAGGCAAGAAAACTGAATAAAAAAAAAACATTTACACAATTTGAAAAATACATTATGTTAAAACCTGCTTTTGTTATGTTGTAAAACATATCAAAATTTTTTTCTTTGCGATAGTGTCCCTTTAAGGCACTGCCAGAGGTATTGCAATGTATTAGGCTACTTTCACACTAGCGTTTTTAATTTCCGGTATTGAGTTCCGTCATAGGGGCTCAATACTGGAAAGAAACGCTTCAGTTTTGTCCCCATTCGTTGTCAATGGGGACAAAACTGAACTGAAGACAACGGAATGCTCCTGAAAGCATTCCGTTCCGTCTTCAGACCGGAGAACAAACCGCAGCATGCTGCGGTTTTCTCTCCGGTCCAGGCATCCGCACCAAGACGAATCCGGAATGACCCCCAATGTAAGTCAATGGGGACGGATCCGTTTGGTGTGACACACCAGTAATCCGGATCTGTCCTCCATTGACTTGCAATGGGGGGTCATTCCGGATCCGGCTACACATATACAGAAATACATACAGACAGACATACATACATACTCACACATACACACAAACACATACATACTCACATACTCCAAGCAGGGACGCCGGCAGCATGTCTCCACGCACCTCCTGTGCGCAGCTATGACGTTTCCCCACTGCGCCCAGCAGAGGGCGCTGTGGGGAATCGTCATCACTGCGCGCAGGAGGCGCGAGAAGACGTGCTGCCGGCGTCCCTGGCTGGAGTATGTAAGTATGTATGTGTTTGTGTATGTTCTCTGTGTCTGTGTCAACATGTGTGGGGCCGGAGCGCTGCTACGGCTCCACACATGTATCAGCGGCAGTACGGATCCATCGGCACTAGAGATGAGTGAGCATGCTCGGCCGAGCATGCTCGAGTGCCATTTTTGCGTATTTGCGTACGCTTTTTAAAATTCGTAAGCTATTCATACGCATATTTTAATTTATACGCAAATGCGTACGAATAGCTACAAATTGAATTTGTACGCTATTCGTACGCATTTGCGTATAGATTAAAATATGTGTATGAATAGCGTACGAATTTTAAAATGCGTACGCAAATATGCAAAAATGGCACTCATCTCTAGTCGGCACCCTTTAGGTGCCGGATCCGTGCTGCCGCTAGTGTGAAAGAGGCCTTACTGAAATGAACAGAGGATCGCAGGGTCAACCTTATTAAAACACTGTATTTCTTTTGTTGATCTGAAGCTCTATTATGATACTTTTTCTTCATATGCAAATAAGGTCTTTCATGCAATGAGGGTGTCACCATTGCTCTTGTTGTACCCAAGCTCCACTCCTTTCTGTGGCCAGCCTCTCTCTGGCTGCTTTGAGTGACAGGGCCAGGCAGTGGTAAAGCAGTGAGGGAGAGGCTGACCACAAAAAGTAGTAGAGCTTGGGTGTAACATGAGCAGTGGCCACACCACAATTGCACTAAAGGCCTAATTTGCATATTAAAACTCAAAAAATGAAAAATACCATTTTCATAAGGCGAACCACAGCTATGTGTCTATACAAATAGTTGGAAAGGGAGGTGACTGGTTACAGGCTCTCTTTAAACCAGACACAACGCCTTGTAGGCCTAGCTCAGCTAAATGTAATAATACTTGTCACTTAACGATCTGCTGCTTTTTAATTCTTATGCAAATAAGCAGTTGCATGCACTGTGTGTGGGCCCAAGTCACTCTCTGTACCTTTGCTCCTCTTGTTTCCTCTGTCAGCCCCTCCCTCTCCTTCTTGACTAACAGACTCAGACCAGATGGACTATGCAGCATCCTGGCCCTGCCAATCTGATAAGTTAACTCCTTTAAACCCAGGCAAGGAAAACCATGTTAAACTTGTAATGATCAAAGGGTTTGGAGGGGGGGGAGGGGGGGTTCTCAATCATTGCGACAGAACTTCTGTATGGTAGTGTCCTTAGAAGCAACACCTTCTAAATAATTTAGCTTTGGTTCTCTAAAGCTATGTCTTTTTTGGTTAAATGTTGCCAACATATTGGAGGCACACATATTTCCTGCCAGTATAGACAGTAAAGCAGCATGTGGGTTTTGTGGCAGCTGCAATGAGTGGAAGTAAATAGATGGATAAACCTCATAGATTAATACAGTCTCCAGGAAATGATGGAGAAAAGCCTCTCCCCCAGAGACAGGCAGGGGAGATGCACCTAAGGCTACTTTCACACTAGCGGCAGGCCTGATCCGGCAGGTGAAGGGTGCTGCCGGATCAGGACTGCCGCAGCGATATGTGTGGAGCCGGAAGCGCGCTCCGGCCCCACACATGTCACACAGTACATACATACACACAGACACACACACATATAGACAAACAAATACACATACATACTTACATGCTCCCGGCAGGTCTTCGGAGCGCCGGAGAAGCAGGACGGCTCGCACAGGTGACGATTCCCGACAGCGCCCTCTGCTGGGCGCCTGGTGGAATCGTCATCTGTGCGCGCCGACCTGTCCCTCCGGCGCTCTGAAGACCTGCTGGGGAGCATGTAAGTATGTATGTGTATTTGTATGTGTATATGTCTGTGTATGCTTATGTTTATGTGTATGTCTATGTCTGTATGTGTGTATGTGTAGCTGGATCCGTCATGAACTCCATTTAAAGTCAATGGAGGGCGGATCCGGTTACCATTGTGGTCACACCAGACGGATCCGCCCCCATTGACTTGCATTGGGGGTCATTCCGGATCCGGCTTGGTGCGGATGTCTGGACCGGAGAGAAAACCGCAGCATGCTGCGGTTTGTTCTCCGGTCGGAAGACGGAACGGAATGCTTTCAGGAGCATTCCGTTGTCTTCAGTTCAGTTTTGTCCCCATTGACAATGAATGGGGACAAAACTGAAGCGTTTTATTCCGGTATTGAGCCCCTATGACGGAAATCAATACCGGAATTTTAAAACGCTAGTGTGAAAGTAGCCTAAGCCTTACCTGTGTGCATAGTGCTAATATCTTCCCTTATGTAGAACTCTAACAGTACAGTAATGCAGTCATTAAATCCTTCGCTCTGTAATGATAATGAGATGACTCTGCTCATTCTGTCTTAATCTACAGTAAAACTATCAAGTGAGCTACAGGAAAGGAAGTGTCAAAGTATTGTGTGTGTCTGATTTAAATGATATATCATTTTCTGATAATGCATGCCTTGACAGCTTCCTTACTACACATCAGTCCTCCTAATGTTGGTTATGCTAGTTTACATACAATATAAGGTGTGCTAATTTGCAGCAGCTCTTGCAGAGCATTGCAGGGATTCTAGGCTTTCTTTCAAAATCATATTTTTTTAAAAATAAAAATATTACAGAAACACATCATGTTTCGATTCAATGGTTGATAAAGAGGTCCAATAGGAGGTACTGTCCATAAGTACACCTGTTACATCCACACTAGATGAAGGCAGTTTCCTTGGTTTGGCGCTCTGGCTAGACAATATAACTCACTATAAATGTATTATTTTGTACCAAGCAATATCGAAGAATATCTGGGCAGCATCCAATATCTGCTGTAGCAATAAACAAGAATTCAACCTGTAATTTTCTTTTCAAATGTAGAACTCTTTCTATGGTATATCAGTATTAGCAACGGGGAACACAGAGTAGAAGATTAATAGTCCACCATATGACATGGATACATAGATGTTTGTGTAAGTATGTTAACTAGAACAAATTATCAAGCATATGACATTTAATGAGGTCTAATAAGACAACTGGGAATGGAAATGTCTACTTGTCTCCAGCAGATGGCGCACATCCACTATTGAAACAAAGAATCAATCAATCTGCTCCTGTCAAAAGCCAGTGAAATGAAAAAAAAAAAAAATCTTTCAGAACAGCTAATCCAAATGCGTCCATAGGATGCAATTTGTGACTCACAAACTCAATCCAGGCTAAGTAATATATGTGAGTCAATCGCCAAAAAGAAATATTCGAAAAAGCGGAAAAAATTAACATTTTCATATAAGTGGATGAGAGTCATTTACCCTTTTATCCTGTTTCTTGTAACAGAAATCCAATAATAGTAAATTAATTTCTGCTGCTGAAAATGTACAATTTAATTTAGGATGCATGCATACATTATAATGAAAAGGACCATTTCTCATAGCAACATATTAATAAACCAAGGATTTTCTGATTCAGTGAAGCTTCTGTAATAATATGTGCTTTTGATTATTCATATTAACATTTGGTGTAGAATTTTTTTAAATGAGGAAACCTATAGCTACCTCCCCTACAGACAGGGGAGTTACCCAGAATGATTGTCTTACATTCAACAGCGTGTGCATATTAACCACGCTCCATTAGGAATAGTGGATGGACAGGTACATTTCTATCAAGTGACGTGAAATCAGATCTTGCCTGACAGCTAAGTCCCAGCACAGCAGGATATATAGCGCATACAGTACCTTACCTCATTATTGCTTTATGTGACTTATGTAATAGCAGCAGAATATATGGGAAATTTCACATAACTTTAGACCCTAATTACTGTAAAATAGATTTACTTATATTCAACTATTTTCTGCCTCCTTCATGCTGTTGTACAGCTCTGTGTATTCACATGATTCATTATTCCTAATCGATATAATGAGTTACCCAAAAGACTTTTTAAAGGGGTATTCTTTTTTCAGATATTGATGGTATATCGCTACAATATTCTCCTTCTCCCGTTTCCAAAACCGTTTCCCTGAAGTGAAGGAGAGCACACCATGCAAGTGTGGCCACCCTCCATTCACTGCTATGGGCAGACTGGGATACCAAGGGCCCACCATACGAATACATTCAAATATAATAAATAATCTAACAAGTTTTTTATATGAACATAGGCTGGTTGAGGTGTTGTACATTGAATATATGTATGTAGTGCAGTAAGTCTACTGTGCCATGTGCCACTTGTGCAGTAGGTGGGAGACTAGGGGCCCACCTTTCTCAGAGGCCCACCAGGGGATTCCCTTGTACTCCTGTGGGCCAGTCCAAGCCTGGCTATGGGAGTTCAGAAAATAGCCGAGCAGTAGTGCTGCAGCCTTCTTGCTGCTTTACCTAAACCGAGTGATGACACGTTCATCTGTCACATGGCCTAGGTGCCGCTCAGCCCTAGAAGTGAATGGGGCTAAGCTGTGATACCAAGCACAGCTGCTGTACAATGTATGGTGTTGTGCTTGGTAAGCATGGAAAAGTCTTCGTCGCTCACAGGAGCATCGGTACCTTCTCAAACATTTGATCGGCTGGGGTCCTGGGTGTCAGACCAAACCGATCAGATACTAATGTTGTTGTAAAATCTCAGAAAACCCTTTCAAGTCTATTAGCTCTGTATAACAATGCAGAATATGCTGGTGCCATATAAACAACAGGAAATAAATGAGTGTGTAGATTTAAATGGGTAGTCCCATTATTCAGTGTTTTGCAATAGCTTGTGGTTAATGATAGTCTGACTACTAGGTCTCCCGCTTAGATTTATCTATAGAGACAGTTCCTCATATAACTGGTGAGTGATCAATGCTGTGCAGAATAAATTGTGAATAGGCCATAGTGCTTAGTTTAATGGTCCCTCATTCTAAGGACTGTGATGGTCCTGGAACCACCCTCCACATATACATTTGTCAGAAAATGTTAGCATATTCTAGTGATATGATGTTGCTACTATACATATATGAAAGTATGTATAGTAACAATCCAATAAAGCAGTATAATTGTGTCAATCTACTGTTAAGTTAAGTTTGCCAGCTTATTATAACTTCTGTAAACGTGTTGAAAACAGCATCATGATCAACTTACCAATATGCTGTTTTATACACATCAGTGCTGTTGTCCACCCCTGAGCAGTGCCACCAACATAGGTAGCATAGTTGATATGGGACCATAGTTAGTACCAACATGGCTGCTGATGGCAATGTTTGTGACCAGACATGTCCATCAGCCGCCTCCATTGAATAACACTGCACATGGCATGGGTCACACAGGAGCTTACAACCAGTGGCATACCTTCAATAGAATCAGATAACATGATTTCTACGGTGCCTGGGGGAGGGGCCGTGGCACTGAACTTCTTCTGTTCCCAACAAGAAAATTTTCATGCAGCCACCGCAAAGGAGAGCAGAGTGCAAAGAGATGATTGCAGCTTCCGTTGCAGTCAGTAGTAAGCATATGAATTCCTATGCAGTGAGCTCTTCCTGCAGGCAGCCAGCTTTGTAATAGACTTGTCTGGTGTAACTCAAGAAATATGGTGTTCAGACATATTTTTGAAAAACATGTTCCATGTTTTCCGAAGATGGATAAAGTGGTGAAGTGGAGGGAGACATTTTTATTACAATTTTTTTAATGGGAGACTGTCACCTATTTTTTTTACTAATATAAAACAGTAATGGCCATCAGAACATTGGATAAGCATTGTTAACATACCTGTATGTCATTTGTGTATTAATGCAAAGGCGCCATGTGCTGCGCTTCCGATCTTCACAAGCAGGCGCCAGAAGCACAGCACACAGCACCTATGTGAGATACGGAACTGTATGACCTGACATCAGGGGAGCAATCACTGGGAGGTCATAGGGAGGAGAAGACATTGGGGAGGGCAGGCAGTTTTGGGAACTTTGAACAGGAAAGCCCGCCTAACTGGGCACTTGCGAGCCATTTTTCAAAGGAATAAAACTGCTTTTGTTGCATTAACACACAAATTACATACAATTCACAATGCTTATCCAACGTCTTGACAGCCATTACTGCTAGTTAGTTATATTATCACAAATATAGGTGACAGACTCCCTTTAAAATTTCTTCTGCTTACTAAAAAACAAACAAAAAAAAAACAACAACAAATTCATCAGAAATCTGGGGTGTTCTGCGTTGCCTAGGAGTACTTGTCCATACTCATACTCAAAGTCCTAGATGCAAGGTCAGTATCCACACTTTTATTCATAATTAGTGAATACAAAAACATTTCTGATGACAGGTTCAGGCTGAGTTCACATCTGTGTTGACTTTTCTATTATTATTTTCTACCAGAATAACAGTAAAACCTAATGAAATGGATCTGTTAAATGGATTGAATGAGGGATGCAAATGGAAAACCTTCTGTCTCAACAGGGACCACACTACTACTGCCTGGTCTGTATTAATTTTTTATATAGCATATACACTTTATTAACCCGTACATGTACGGCGCTGGTACGATGCGGGCACATGGCGCCCGCTCGCGGGTCCGGCGGGCGTCATGGCCGGCAAGTCTCTGCTGTTTCTAACAGCAGAGACTTGCCGCTACCTACTGTACCGGCGGCGTCTTCCGGGGTGACTAGATGCCGTGATCACACGTGATCACGGCATCTAGTTGCGTCTAAACCCGGAAGCGTTCGCTTCCGGGTGGTGTACAGACACCCCGTGTGGCCAATCGGGGTGTCTGTACACCATATGAAAACTGTAATCCTCGCTGGTGAGGATTACAGTTTTCAAAGTGCAATTCTTATTCTGGCCACTAGATGGCAGGCCAGGATAAGAAATGAGCAATTGATGGATTTAACTGCCTCTAGTAAATCCATGATTGCTCATAAAGAAAATTAAAAAGCCACAATATATAAGCTCATATTTGAGCATTCAAATAGTAAAAAAAAATAAAAAAAAAATGTTAAAAAATATATAAAAAATAAAAAAAGATATAAAAGTTCAAATCACCCCCTTTCCGTATAAGTAAAAAATAAATACCTAAATAACACTAAATATAGACATCATGGGTATCACCGTGACCGAAAACGCCCGTACTTTTAAAATATAAAAAAAAAATCCAATACGGCGAATTGTGTGGCAGAAAAAAGCGTCCAAATGGCGATTTGCCGTTTTTTGTCGCTTTTTTTTCTAAAAAAAATTAAATAAAAAGTGATCAAAAAGTCATACACACCCCAGAATGGTATTAATAAAATCTTCAGATTGTCCCGCAAAAAATGAGCCCCCATACAGCTCTGTACACATAAATACCAAAAAGTTATAGGGGTCAAGATATGACAAGGAAAAAAAAAAAAAAAAAAAAAGGGCAAATTTCTAATTTTTTTCACTATCAAAACGCAGGAAAAACTATACATATTAGGTATTGCCGGATTCGTACTGACCAGTAGAATGAAAATAACGGGTCAGTTTTAATGCACATCGAAAGCTGTAAATAAGAAACCCGTAGAACTGTAGCGGAATAGCGTTTTTTTTGCAATTTCACCTGATTTGGAATTTTTTTCCCGCTTCCCACTACACCATATGCAATATTAAATGGTGGCGTTGGAAAGTACAACTTGTCCCGCAAAAAACAAGCCCTCATACAGCTATGTGAACAGAAAAATAAAAGAGTTATGGCTGTTTGAAGGCAGGGAGCGCAAAACGAAAATGCATGACCGAAAAAACCTCCGGTACTGAAAGGGTTAAGTATTATATGTTTTGTGCTTTTATTCAAAGGCACTTCCAGTCTGGCTATCCTTAAAATGCAGTATTAATATTTTTCTATTATTATTAATTAATATTGTTGGATTTTATTATTGCACTTGCACTTTATATATTTATTCGCCTCATTTACATTTGGATCATTCATAGAGAACTAGTTAGTACAATATATTATATTGCACAAATTATTATTTTTAGATACTATCCAGCATAAATTATAATCATGTTAATTGATACAATTTCATTATTACAAGTACTGCAGTGGCTCCTTATATTTATATTCCATCTTTTGTACAGGATTTGAATTACTGTGTAATTTTATCATAAATATAATAATATTTATATTAAAATCTGGTACACATCTGCATTGACTTTTCCATTATTACTTTCTGTCAGAATAACAGTATAACCTAATGAAATGGATCTGTTAAATGGATAGAATGAGGGATAGAAATGGATGGAAAACCTATCATTCACTGACTATAATGTTAAAAAAAGAGTAAGCTCTATTTTGTCATATATCTACGATTTTTTGGTGGAAATAAAAGTCCTACAGACAGGACTTTTTCTTCTGCCAAAAATAGCAGAAACCTAAAGGAGCAGACACCAACAGGGCATTACCGATGCTCACAGCACACTGAAGATTAAAATGGATATGTTTTTCCCAGTTTGTCTATTCCTCTGCTGGAGGAAAACTGAATGCTGATGTGAATTCAGCCTTACAAAAAGTCAGTATTATCAGAGAACAGGCTAATCTCTTATTCTCAAATGCAATTGTGTAGGTAAGAGCCTTCATTAATTACTACAAGACCCTCTTTTTGAAGGGCTGCCTCATGATACTGTCACCAATGCCCTAATCTGGCTGCTTAAACAAGGGGTTTTCTGAAATTTTTTATCTGATTACCTATTTTCTGGACAGGTCATCAGTATCTGTTTGATGGGAGATGACACCCTTGCAAGACCCTTGCCAACAGGGGCGGATTGGCCATAGACCTTACAGGCAAATTTCCCGGTGGGCCGATGCCCAGGGTGCCGCCTGAGCCCTCCTCACAACTGGTCAGTGGAAGTTTTTGGGGATGTATTTTGTGCTGCTGGCAGTATTTTGTGATGAACTGTGGTATTTGGCTCTGTTGGGGTGGTATAATGTGCCACAATATGGTATTGCTGGCCTCGCCTTCCAGCAGTTTGGATCCGACTACAAAACGGGGCCACTTTTAGTATTTTTTCCAGGGCTTTAAGTTCCCAGTCCACCCCTGCTCACTGATCAGCTGTTTGAGAAGGAACTGGTAGTAGCGCTGCAGTCTTTTCTCAGCTTTGGTCAAGCCATGTGACGTCATGTTCATCGGTCACAAGGCCTAGATGCAACTCAGCACTATTGAAGTCAATGAGACAGAGCAGCGGTACCAAGCACAGCCACTGTACAGTGTATTGTGCATTGTGCTTGGTGAGCTGAGAGAAGTAAGCGACACTGCTGTGAGCTAATATGTGGGGGGTTCCTGGTGTCAGCCACAGATTAGATTACAGTGGGGAAAAAAGTATTTAGTCAGCCACCAATTGTGCAAGTTCTACCACTTAAAAAGATGAGAGAGGCCTGTAATTGACATCATAAGTAGGCCTCAACTATGAGAGACAAAATGAGAAAACAAATCCACAGAATCACATTGTCTGATTTTTAAAGAAATTATTAGCAAATTATGGTGGGAAATAAGTATTTGGTCACCTACAAACAAGCAAGATTTCTGTCTCTCACAGACCTGTAACTTCTTCTTTAAGAGGCTCCTCTGTCCTCCACTCATTACCTGTAGTAATGGCATCTGTTTGAACTCGTTATCAGTATAAAAGACACCTGTCCACAACCTCAAGCAGTCACACTCCAAACTCCACTATGGTGAAGACCAAAGAGCTGTCGAAGGACACCAGAAACAAAATTGTAGACCTACACCAGGCTGGGAAGACTGAATCTGCAATAGGCAAGTAGCTTGGTGTAAAGAAATCAACTGTGGGAGCAATAATTAGAAAATGGAAGACAAGACCACTGATAATCTCCCTCGATCAGGGGCTCCACGCAAGATCTCACCCTGTGGGGTCAAAATGATCACAAGAACTGTGAGCAAAAATCCCAGAACTACACGGGGGGACCTAGTGAATGACCTGCAGAAAGATGGGACCAACGTAACAAAGGCTACCGTCAGTAACACACTACGCCACCAGGGACTCAGATCCTGCAGTGCCAGACGTGTCCCCCTGCTTAAAGAGGACCTTTCATCACTCCTGCCATGCCTGTTTTAATCGCTTCATGCATTCCCCATGTAATAACAATTCTGGAACATCTATTCTTATGGCTCTTTGTTGTGCCATTCCTTTATTATTTGCACTAGAAGTAATGAATGAATTGCTATTTGTCTTCAGTAAGGGAACAGAGGGGAGGTAACACGTTGGGGGTGTGTACCTGCACAGTCTGAACATGGCAGCACTGATTGGATAGAGTGAGACTGTGCAGGGACACCCCCCCCAACTAGTCACCTCCCCTCTGTTCCTTTACTGAAGACAAATAGCTAATTATTCATAACTTCTAGTGCAAATAATAAAGGAATGGCACAACGTGGAGCCATAAGAATAGATGCTCCAGAATTGTTAGTACGTGGGGAATGCATGGAGCTATTAAAACAGGCATGTCAGGAGTGGTGAAAGGTCCTGTTTAAGCCAGTACATATCCGGGCCCGTCTGAAGTTTGCTAGAGAGCATTTGGATGTTCCAGAAGGGTATTGGGAGAATGTCATATGGTCAGATGAAACCAAAGTAGAACTGTTTGGTAGAAACACAACTCTTCGTGTTTGGAGGAGAGTGAATGCTGAGTTGCATCCAAAGAACACCATACCTACTGTGAAGCATGGGGGTGGCAACATCATGCTTTGGGGCTGTTTCTCTGCAAAAGGGACCAGGACGACTGATCCGTGTACATGAAAGAATGAATGGGGCCATGTATCGTGAGATTTTGAGTGCAAACCTCCTTCCATCAGCAAGGGCATTGAAGATGAAACGTGGCTGGGTCTTTCAGCATGACAATGATCCCAAGCACACCGCCAGGACAACGAAGGAGTGGCTTCGTAAGAAGCATTTCAAGGTCCTGGAGTGGCCTAACTAGTCTCCAGATCTCAACCACATAGAAAACCTTTGGAGGGAGTTGAAAGTCCGTGTTGCCCAGTGACAGCCCCAAAACATCACTGCTCTAGAGGAGATCTACATGGAGGAATGGGCCAACATACCAACAACATTGTGTGCCAACCTTGTGAAGACTTACAGAAAACGTTTGACCCAACAAAGGATATATAACAAAGTATTGAGATGAACTTTTGTTACTGACCAAATGCTTATTTTCCACCATAATTTGCAAATAAATTCTTTAAAAATCAGACAATGTGATTTTCTGGATTTGTTTTCTCATTTTATCTCTCATAGTTGAGGTCTACCTATGATGTCAATTACTGGCCTCTCTCATCTTTTTAAGTGGGAGAACATGCACAATTAGTGGCTGACTAAATACTTTTTTTCCGCACTGTAGATACTGATGACCTATGCAAACGATAGGTCATCAGTTAAAAAATCTTAGAAAATGCATGAGGACTCAATAAATACATTTTGGAACTATCTCCACTATTTATTTATTACATTGACCATCTGAACCCTTCCAAAGTTCATCAATTTTGATAATGAAAACTTTACTGTGTACTTATTGAATTTCTTTTTGGAAATCCAGTACCTAGGTTATGATAAGGGCATAATCCCTCTTATACAGTACGTGCTCCTATGTCTACTAGGAATTAATGCTTTTTTCTGTAGGCTACTGTTGTTCTTTTATTGTGTTTTATGGAAGGTGCCTATTTCTATCATTGCCAAAATATAGCCTGAAAGCAAAACTTTTCCTGTCTTTTCAGGTGGGTGCTTGCTCTCTGTAAGTAGCTGAGCAGCAGACCTGCAGCACCATGATTGTGTGTCGCAGTGATTCTGCAGCAATTTCAAGAAATATCTGGTGGCCAAGGATATATATTACTGCTCATATACTACACTGCTCCATGCACTCCCTCTACTATTCTGCTGTGCTCAGA
Organism: Rhinella marina; assembly: GCA_900303285.1. NCBI lineage: Eukaryota > Metazoa > Chordata > Amphibia > Anura > Bufonidae > Rhinella > Rhinella marina. The sequence goes on from ONZH01015259.1 coordinate 53,933, forward strand.
GTAGTGAATGCATACAGAAGAGAGCCTGTGTTTGGAAATCAGGGCAAGCGCAGGAGATGTATACTGTACACATAGAACAATACACACATTGAAGAGGGGAACGAGGGTCTGGCTAAAGGGTGACTAACCTAGGGTCGCATTACCATGATAGTGCAGTACCCTAGACCTGGGAGTATCTACAATTGTTTTAATGTATGTTATGCAGTGTATACCTGCATAGAAGGTAACGTTGGCAGTTACAGGGTTAATCACCCAGTTTCTCCCCTCTTGGGGCTGGTTCTCCATCCTGCCAGGAGGGTGAGTTCCTGAGAGATTGTGTGGAGAAAGGAAGCACATGCTTGACCTCCTTCTCCAAGGGACCTTATCCAGATCCCCTGTGATACCACTACTCCAGATTGCTTCACAGAATCAAGATTACTTCCATCATAGAAGCTACAACATGCCTAGTGACCAGCAAACTACAGCTTTACAAACCCTGCTGCAGGTGAGAGAATACAGATCAGAGACACATCACCTAAGCAACATCAAGACCAGTCTAACTCCAAGCCTGTATCACACAGTGGACACCTATGTCCCAAGTGCCAGCATACTTCTGTTTTCCAGAATCACAAGAGAGGGACCTCAGCAAGACCACACATCTTGGTACCATTAAATTGTCATTTATCCATCCACTATACCTTATCATCTTGTGACAGAAACAGCACTTTGTACCTACTACTGCTGAATGTACTACCTGTAGAGACTTTTATACATTCCCTTCTGGCCTGAGTCTTCAAACCACCTTTCCACTGCACCGATCTCTAGGGAGTATATTGTGACACAACACCTCATAAGGACCACTACCACTCCCATTCTCTGCACCGCCTTCTCAGGGGCTCGCTGTACCAGCAGTTGGTTTTTCAAAAGTAACAAATAGATGACTAACTTGTCCATATCCAGACCAAAGTTTTTTTTTTATTCAAACATTTAAAATTTTTGTGGTTAAGAAAAGTAAGATTCATTATGGATGTGCTTCAGAAAATTATTGTGTGTGTTAAAAAAACAAATTGCAGTCTGGTTTCCAGAAATAAAATCTTATGTTTGGAGCAGTAATAAATTCTAATTAACAATTCTAACAACAATAATTACTATTCAATTTGAAGCAATGGTTGACAGAGTTGGTTATCTACCTCTGTCTTTTCCACCCTAATGCATTGCCATGTTCCTTTGGGCCTGGTAACCATAGAAACAGACATCGTTGGCCGTTTCCCTTGAGCTCCACAATGCCAATCATGTCATTTATCCAGCCGTGCATCTTAAGAAAATTCAAAGTATTTCAATTGAAACTTACCTGAAAAAATAGAGCATTAAGAAGTACTTACAAAACCGATGTGTGGGAAAAATACGGTTCTAATCTTGTTTGGAATGCACAATATTCTTCTTGCAGTAAGGTTGGAGAATGAGGTTGATAGTTTGAATGCTATGTCATTTTTTGCAAAGCTTTGGCAGTATATATAATGCTAACATATCTGTGTGGATATGCTTATATAAGCTGAGGGGCTAAGTGACTACTGTGAAATGTGTTTGTCAGGACCATGTAAACTTACACTAAAGCCGGTGCTGCCGATTCATGGTGCGTACAGGAGGTTCCTCATGAAGACAATCCTTGTCTATATGCCTTTTATGGGCATGTGCATCATAGCGGGGATCCCCTGCTTGGAGCCCTGATTTCCTTGGATCCAGTTATGGTGGACTCAAGCTCTCCTTCTAGTATAGAGTCATGTGAAGAATTTTTTAAATGAGTCATATTATCTAAGGCCTAGTATTATACGTCTGTGTGCTCTCAGTAAATGGCTCATTTTATCGGCATGGACCAACTCACAGATTGCACCAGTCTTGTCCATTTTATATCTGAGACTCTTTCATTCAAATGAATGGACCTGGAAAAAGAAACAGCCGTCCAGATCTGTCCGTGCTTTGCAGATGGAAATTTGAATGTCCACCTACATGTGGTCTGGTGCTTGTATAATAATCTTAAAGATGTTGCCACCATATAAAAATTTGGGAGGCAACCATTTTAAAGAGGCAAAAGCAGAGAGGTCACTGCTCATAAGAGCTTACAATCAATACTGAATGCAAGGGGTGTCATAAAAGGTAGATGGTGCTCAGCGCAGGGGACCATACAGGGATTCTAACAACCTGTTACACCTTGACTACTGGATTTTATTTCAATACAGTGGTCCCTCAAGTTACAATATTAATTGGTTCCAGGACGACCATTGTATGTGGAATTCATTGTAACTTGAGTAATTGGTTCCGAAGCCCCAAAATGTCATCCAAGATAAGAGAAAGTGAAGATTTAAGAAAATAAGCAGATAACTAAAGGCCCTTTTAGACGGGCCGATTATTCTCCCTGCCCGAGCGCCGATCAGCGATATCGGCGCTCGGGCAGGGAGCCTTTACACGGCCCGACGAATCGAGCGCCGGGCCGCACGAGTGATCGCTGTATCGCTCGTGCGGCCGGGAAGCTCCATACTGTCAGGCGCACATCGCCTGTTTACACAGGGCGATGTGCGCCCGACAGATTGGATCTTTTGGTTTCTACAAAAGATCCAATCAGCCGACGAACGAGCGTTTTGCTCGTTCGTCGGCTGATTAGGGCCACTTTTACACGGGCCGATTATCGGCACTAGCGTTCCTAGGAACGATTTTTCGGCCGATAATCGGCCCGTGTAAAAGGACCTTTAGACAGATAAAACATGTCTTTACATAAAACATCCAGAACTAGCAAGTAATCCAGTTATTTTTTCCAGAAAAGTGTCCTTGATTGGGTGGATCTGAGTCTGAGACATTGTATGTTGAGTCTAGTTTCAACTTACAAAGGCCCATAAAAGACCATTGTATGTTGAAAATATTGTATCCTGAGGCCATTGTATCTTGAGGGATCCCTGTATATTGTAACTCTTATCCGGCGCTTCATGACCTTTATTCTTCTGGGTTGAGACCATAAAACAATGGACTACTCACTACTGCTTGACTCTTTGCTAAATTTGCATTGGACTGATCTTGAATTATTTTAGTTGTGGATTAACTGGACTTTCATATCATCCAGTTTTGGATTAAGGACTTGTATCTCATTCCTGACATTGATTCTTAAAAACTGAAATCATCATTATTAAAAGAAATTTGTCAGCATATACCTGTAAATGAAGCCAACCCACTGGGTGTGTGCTTTCCCCCTGAATACGATGGACTTTTTCCCATCCTAATTCCAATTCTGAGAAAAATGCATTTTTATGATATGCTAATTTGGCGCAAAAAAGGTGTTGCAGTTGCACCCCCGAGGCTACGCTCATTTTTGCTGCCGGCTGTGCCCCCACTACTTTGACTGCCAGGGCAAGGCAGTGTAGATGTAATCACGCCTGGCCCTGAAATCACAGCTGCTCATTCGGTAGAGGCGCAGTACAGGGCTGAAGATCATCAGGCAGACAGATTCACCAAAATAAATACAAACACAGGCACTTTGTGTAAGGCTTTGCTGGTAATTTTAGCTCGGCAATAAAGTGAAGAAAGAATACAGACTAATTACTGGTATGCGAGATGTTCCTATCCATTATTTGGTTCTGTCACAGCAATCATGGGTTACACAGGAAATGACTGTGCTTGCCAATCTACATATAAATAGGAATTTTAGGGCTTCGTATGTTTTTCCTTTTGCTATAATATGTGTACAGCTCATCTGGGAGTCTTTGCTATTTGTAACAATGAGGTTTGAAACTCTTATTTTGGGCATTGAGTTAGTGTGTGCCACCCATTTGGACACTAAGATACAATAAAAATGTACACATTTACTACATATTAAAATAAAAACATTTTTCTGGCATGCTCATAAGATAAATTCCCCAAAAGAGAGAACTTATTTATTCCATAACCAAATTACATCCGGTGGCGTCAGAGGCTCAGCTAATTTGCATATCATTTTCCCAGAATCCAGAGGGTCATCGCTTGGCCTATAAGACTCCTTACGTCTACTAGGAGAAATAGTACCCCCCGCAGATATTCTATGAATTCTTTATATCTACATTTTAATTCACAAAGTGGAAGAGAATTTTCAATGAGATGCTGTAAATGAATTTCATAGAATGAAAAAGCTACCAGGAAACCTAGCAACAAAAAAGAAAAAAAAAGATTTGTGTTTGAGACTGCTTCACATAAATTCTTCAGCAATATAAAAATGACTATATATGTGCTGCACCAGGAGCACTTGAAATGTGGATAGTATCCGATAAAAGTAAAAATGTCTTTATTAAGTCTTCATGAAACAGCACAAGACATAAAGTGTATAAGGCTCTGTTAACACTGATGACATGATGTCCATTATTACGGGAATCTTAACGGATCTGATATCATGATCACATATGATCCTATTGATAAATCTGTTTTTTCTCGATCAGTCAAATCAATTTTTTTTCTTGCATACAATCCTGCACCTAAGGGTTCATACACATGAAAGTACTTTTTGTCCGCATCCGATCCGCCTCCATTCAGTTCAATGGGGCCACAAAAGATGCGGACATCCACTGTCTGCATCTGTATGTCATCTGCAAAAATATAGAACATGTCCTATTCTTGTTCGCATTACGGACAAGGATAGAACTGTTGTATAATGGCCCAGCCGTTCTGCAAAATGCAGAACACTTACGCCTGGTATCTGTGTTTTGTGTATCCGCAATTTGCGGACCTCAAAATAGACAATAGTTGTGTATACGAGCACTAAGGATCATTCAAATCTGCGCTAATTATTATTCGTTGTTCAGTCATCAGTCATAGGACACCAACAGTACCATTTTGTATGACAGAATATGACAGAGCCTTGAATGTTGGTATCAATATAGTCTTACTTATCCTGCATTCACCATTCTGCAGACTTCAGAATTGTCATGTCTGTTCACAGCGTGCCATGGTGATTAATATTCTGGGAATTCTCGCCTTCATACCAGACACTGCACTATGATCTAATAGGATAGAAAAAACGGACTCTCCACGCTTAGTGCTCAAACATGATCATTATCTTGGGAAAGGCATCCAAACCATATGAATTTGTTTTCCCTTTGGGTCACATATAATCAGTAGCTGGAAAACTGAGTTACTAATAGACTTTTAGCTATAGACCACACAGTCGCAAAGGTGTCCAGCTCCAGTCACCTGTGTGTGGAGCAGCAAAAGAGACAATGTCCATCCAGATAGTGTGATCCAGCATAAAGCTGGATTTCCAAAGGCTGACTGAGCGGCCGATTGTTGGGAAGGCAGTGTTTCTTCCCGACAGTCCACTACAGTGATCCCTCAAGATACAATGGCCTCAGGATACAATATTTTCAACATACAATGGTCTTTTCTGGGCCTTCGTAAGTTGAAACTAGACTCAACATGCAGTGCCCCAGACTCAGATCTAACCTATCAAGGCCACTTTTCTGTTAAAATAGCTGTATTAGGGTATTTTCACACTAGTGTTTTTGCTGGATCTGGCAGGGTTCAGCAAAAACGTTTCCGTTACTGATAATACAACCATCTGCATCCGTTATGAACAGATCCAGTTGTATTGTCCATTGAAAGTCAATGGGGGACAGATCCGTTTTCTATTGTGTCAGACAAAACGGATCCGTCCCCATTGACTTGTATTGTGGGTCATGACGGATCACCAGGATGGAAAGCAAAATACAGCATGTTGCAGTTTGCTCTCCGGTCTGGGAACGCAACTAAACGGAACGGAATGCATTTTAAAGCATTCCGTTCTGTTCAGTTCAGTTTTGTCCCCATTGACAATGAATGGGAACAAAACTGAAGTGTTTTTTTCCCGGTATTGAGCCCCTTGACGGAACTCAATACCGGAAAACTCTAACGCTGGTGTGAAAGTAGCCTTACTTGCTAGTTCTGGATGTTATATGTAAGGACTTGTTTTATCTGTCTTAATTATCTGTTAATTTTTCTTAAATCTTCACTTTCTCTTATCTTGGATGACATTTTGGGGTTTTGGAACCAATTACTCAAGTTACAATGGTTTCAACATGCAATGGTCATCCTGGAACCAATTAATATTGTAGCTTGAGGGACCACTGTACTCGTTTAGTGAAGGAGACCTCCACATTTACATGCAGAGATCTCCTTCACAGTGAAGGCGACAGGGTCACCCGATGAACAAGCGTTTCGCTCTTTCATCGGGTGAACGTCGGCACATTTACATGTCCAGATTGTAGGGAATGACCGCTTGCAGGAACGGTCATTCCCGATAATCTGCCCGATTCTCGGGCTGTGTAAATGCACCTTTATGCTCCTTTCACACGAGCGGGAGACTCGCATGTCTCCTGCAACGCATCTACAGGGCTGGACTCCGGCACTGACTGGGATCGCATATAATGCTATGCGATCCCTGTCAGTGCGGAGTCCAGCCCTGTAGATGCGTTGCGGGAGACATGCGAGTCTCCCGCTCGTGTGAAAGGAGCATTAAGGTTAGTGAAAACAAACTGATTGACGAATACATGATATCTCTTGATGGTCAGGAGACAAGCCCATTTGACCAATCACTGATAGAGGTGCACTGCGACGGTAGATGCACTGGATAATATATGGCTAAACCCTCACGCTGATGTTAAAATTAGACTTTTGCCAATATATTCTTATATCAAGAACAGAGCCCGGGCAACGCGTCAAGGTATCTCCAATTGCCTTTTCTTTTGGGCTTGTTAACCCTATCAATGGCTTTCACCTGCAAGGTCTGTGTGTTGCCTTGGTGGCTGTTCACATAATGTGCAGCTGCACCCAACAGGTTTTTCAGTTGAGGATTTTTGATACTATTGAGGTGTTTGGCAATGCGTTTTTTAAGGCTGCGGGTGGTACACCCAACATACTGGATCCTGCATTCAGTACATTCAATAACATACATAATATAGTTGGTATTGCAGTTAATAATAGTATTGATAGTATGACAATAACCATTTGCTGTGGAGGTCACAGATTTATAGGGTTTGATGTATTTACATATATTACATCTGTTATCACCATATTTTTATAGACCTTTGCATGTGAGCCAGTGTTGTGTATTTTTGCCAGTGTGACTGTTTGGAGACACTTACATGGAGGGGCCTAAAGTATTACCTAATGTGACACCCTGTTTGACTAGAAATCTGCAGCCATTCTTGAGAATATTTTTAATTTGGGAGTCATCATCCAAGATAGGTAAATATTTTAATTATAAGGAGATGAACAATCTGATCATATTCTAAAGAATAATTGGTAGAAAAAGTAACTGCCATCGCTGAGTAAAGATTCTCTATTTTTGGCAATCTCAATATTTTTAGCACGATTGAAAGACCAAATAGAATAGCCTCTTTCTTTGAGGCGGTTATCAATGATGACACATTCCTTGTGAAAATCTTTGATGTCTGAACAGGCACATAACGCCCTGATGTGTGCTTGGGATGGCAGCTGCTTGTGGCCAGAATAGTGTTACGTGCTGTAGGTTTTCAAAACAACTTGGTATCTCCAATTGAGTTTAGATCCAGAAAAGATATTTCATATGGGTGGCTATTGTAGGCGAAAATAAATGAAAAGGTATTGCTATTTAAATATTCAATAAAGGCTGACATGGACGCCACAGGGCCCCTCCAAACGAGGAGAATATTGTCAATATAACGTCCGTACCAGCCTATATAAGACAGATAAAGGTTATACTCTGAAAAAATGTGACATTCCTCAAACCAGGCCATAAAAATAAAAGCGAGAGTAGGGGACAACCTTGCCCCCCATTGGGCAGACTTTGACCTGTAGGAAAAAATTGTTATAAAAAAAAAACTTAGATAGTAAAAAACTGGTAACATCAATGATATATTCTTTCAGTTCAGCTGGATAGTCACTGTCAGGGCTCCTGGGTGTGGTACAAAAGTATACAGTGCTTGAATGTCGTAGGTAACCCAGGTTGAGTGTGAATCCCACCATACATTATTCATCTTGTTTAGTACATATTTGCTGTCCTTCAAATATCCTGGAATTCGGGTGGCCAGAGGTCACAGATGATGATCCACCCAGTCACAAAGTCAAAAATAAATCCAGAGCAGGAGACGATAGATCTATATGTAATAGGGGTATCCTGCTTATGTATATTAGGTAGGCCGTACATGATAGGTGTACAGGGACAATCCATTTTCAGGTACTCTTTTTCGTTATTGCTCAAGACACACAATCTGAGACCTTTGTCTAGTACAGAGGTGGGCAATTAATTTTCCCATGGGACCGCATGAGAAATTGGGATGGTTTTAGAGGGCCGGACTAATATAATTAACTCAGTTCTACCCAATACTGTATATAGTATATACAGTGCCTTGTGAAAGTATTCGGCTCCCTGGAACTTTTCAACCTTTTGACACATTTCAGGCTTCAAACAAAAAGATATATCATTTAAAATTTTTGGTGAAGAATCAACAACAAGTGGGTCACAATTGTGAAGTGGAACGAAATTTATTGAATCATTTAAACTTTTTTTGTAATAATAAAACTGAAAAGTTGGGCGTGCAAAATTATTCGGCCCATTTACTTTCAGTTCAGAAAACTCACTCCAGAAGTTCATTGAGGATCTCTGAATGATCCAATGTTGTCCTAAATGACTGATGAAAATAAATAGAATCCACCTGTGTGTAATCAAGTCTCCGTATAAATTCACCTGCTCTGTGATAGTCTCAGGGTTCTGCATCATGAAGACCATCATGAAGACCAAGGAACACACCAGGCAGGTCTGTGATACTGTTGTGGAGAAGTTTAAAGACGGATTTGGATACCAAAAGATTTCCCAAGCTTTAAACAACCCAAGGAGCACTGTGCAAGCGATCATATTGAAATGGGAGGAGTATCAGACCACTGCAAATCTACCAAGACCCGGCCGTCCCTCTAAACTTTCATCTCAAACAAGGAGAAGAAGAATGATCAGAGATGCAGCCAAGAGGCCCATGATCAGTCTGGATAAACTGCAGAGATCTACAGCTGAGGTGGGAGAGTCTGTCCATAGGACAACAATCAGTCGAACACTTCACAAATCTGGCCTTTATGGAAGAGTGGCAAGAAGAAAGCCATTTCTCAAAGATATCCATAAAAAGTCTTGTTTACAGTTTGCCACAAGCCACCTGGGAGACACACCAAACATGTGGAAGAAGGTGCTCTGGTCAGATGAAACCAAAATTGAACTTTTTGGAAACAATGCAAAACTATATGTTTGGCGTAAAAGCAACACAGCTCATCACCCTGAACACACCATCCCCACTGTCAAACATGGTGGTGGCAGCATCATGGTTTGGGCCTGCTTTTCATCAGCAGGGACAGGGAAGATGGTTAAAATTGATGGGAAGATGGATGGAGCCAAATATAGGACCATTCTGGATGAAAACCTGTTGGAGTCTGCAAAAGACCTGAGACTAGGACGGAGATTTATCTTCCAACAAGACAATGATCCCAAAGATAAAGCAAAATCTACAATGGAATGGTTCAAAAATAAACGTATCCAGGTCTTAGAATGGCCAAGTCAAAGTCCAGACCTGAATCCAATTGAGAATATGTGGAAAGAGCTGAAAACTGATGTTCACAAACGCTCTCCATCTAACCTCAAAGAGCTTGAGCTGTTTTGCAAGGAAGAATGGGCAAGAATTTCAGTCTCTAGATGTGCAAAACTGATAGAGACATACCCCAAGCGACTTGCAGCTGTAATCGCAGCAAAAGGTGGCACAACAAAGTATTAATGCAAGGGGGCCGAATAATTTTGCACGCCCAACTTTTCAGTTTTATTATTACAAAAAAAGTTTAAATGATCCAATAAATTTCGTTCCACTTCACAATTGTGACCCACTTGTTGTTGATTCTTCACCAAAAATTTTAAATGTTATATCTTTTTGTTTGAAGCCTGAAATGTGTCAAAAGGTTGAAAAGTTCCAGGGGGCCAAATACTTTCGCAAGGCACTGTATACTATACAGAGGTCGCACTACGTTTTTTGCAAGAGAGTAAAAATACTCCTCTGACCATTTTTGAGGAGTATTTTTACCCGAGGAAGAGTATGCAAGTTGCGGTCATTTAAATACATGATATATAGGCCTGCACTTGGTCACATCTGCATTGGAGGCTGCATTTGGAGCCGCTATTGCAGATTCTGTCGAAAGACCGGACAAAAAGCCTTGTATGAAGCAATTTTTTTGTTCGGTAAAAAGACAGATCCCGAGCGAAAACTGAATGGATCCCATCGTAGTCGGTGGAGTCTGTTCAGCCTTCTTCCCTGTTGGGTGACAGGAGGAGGGGGAGCAGTGTCACTAGTGGGGTGACAGGAGGAGGGGGGAGCAGGGTCATTAGTGTGATGACCGGAGGAGGGGGGGATCCTTATAAGTGATAACAAGGTGGACAGGACAATGAGGAAGCAGAGGGGGATGCAGAGAACTAGGAGGCTGGATCATTAGGGGAGGGGGACTCACTTACTTAAAGACTGACAGGCCGGGCTTTTCACTGCCACAACACTGCCAGGTAGTCACAGGCCCAGGGGCAGCTTTTCTCTCATGCCAGTCACTCGACTCCGTGGCTCTCCAGTGGCCCTGCCGTGTTTCCAGCGGTCCTTGGGCAGTGCTCCACACTCTCTTTGCTACAGCCACCCCCTGGAGCCGGTCCCTCCTCCTTCCAGCTCCTGTCGGCTTCTCCCGCTGCAAGACCTGGAATCACTCCATCGTGCGCTCATAACAACTAATAACAAAGCTCCTTGCTGTAAGGAGCTTTGTTATTGGTTATTTCAGACTTTTTCCCTGTTTTTCATCAGCGCTGTGAATGGCACGGAGGGCCGGTCAGAGACAGTAGGCGGGACGCCCCTAGCCTAAGTCTGGTCTAGTATGAAGTCAAGGGCCCTATTAAATTCTGAATTGGGGTCTTTAGTTCATTTCCTATAGGTATCAGTGTCCTATAAAATTTTATTGATAGCTGCTTTATAATCCTTGTAATTTATGACCACTATGGCGCCTCCCTTGTCAGAATTGCAAATTATGATATCTGTTACTTTGGAGTTCTTTAAGTGCCAGAGTTTGGGCAGTGTTTATGTTACTTTTTTCTTTGTTGTATTTTGTTGTAATAATCTAAGTTCCCTTTCCATGATATTTTGAAACTTGTCCATGGAGTTGGTTCTTGACTGCCTGGATAAAAACCAGGATTGGTGATAGTAATAGTTGTCACTGTAGTTTCACTAATTTCAGGTATAGATTTCTCATTAAACCATAAAGATGTTTGATTGCTAATTGTTCCTGGAAGGACAATCTATGAAATAAGTTGGTAGGTACAGTAGATGGTACATCAGCATCTTCATTACACTGTTTGTCAGTGACATGCTCCTCCTGGAAAAAATGCTTTTCCATGGTAATTGCACATACTAGTTTATTTATATCAAGTAAAGTAGAATAAAATCTAGAAGGGGGCACTTACCACTATGATGCGGATATTTTATTTTACTGTTACATAAGTGAAATGCTGGTAATAGAGCCTGTAGCAGGAGATTGTAACACAAATTAATAGGGAACATGTTCAGACCTTTGGAGAAGTCAAAGGAGGATGAAACTCTCATAAGTTTCTATTTTTGGGCACGTGATGTCTGTACTGATACGTGGAAAGTCTGAAATTGAAACAAGGAAGATATTTTTCAACATGAACTTGAAAAACAGCAGCAGAAAGTATGAGTGACAGGAAAACTCATATTTACTGCTGTCGCACCTGAATACTAAAACTGGAGCGTTTCTTCTGCTAAACCAAAGAGACCAGTAAATGGAGATATTAAAGGGAATCTCCAGTTTGCATCAACATCCTTTAAAATAATCAATTTCTTAAGGGGCAATTTTGTAATGTATTTCTTTTACCTTTATTGCTCCTATCTCCTCTGCTGGGCTGTGGTCACATGACCATGTCCATGCAGCCCTCTCTCATTTCCTGTGATGTTATGTCCATACAGGGGTGTGTAGGGGAGTGTTTATATAACTAGCTGGAGGGAGGAGCTATAAACTAGCTGGGTGTTGTTAAGGACAGTGATAGGGAAATGTCTATGTAACTATCGGGTGGGAGAAGCTATAAACTGGCTGGGTGGTGTTAGGGGCAGTGATAGGGCAGTGTCTATGTAACTAGCTGGGTGGGAGGAGCTATAAAGTATCTGGGTGGTGATAGGGGAACGTCAATGTAACTAGCTGGTGGGAGGAGCTATAAACTAGCTTGGTGTTAGGAGCAGCGATAGGGGAATGTCTATGTAACTAGCTGGTGGGAGGAGCTAGAAACTATTTGGGTGTTAGGGGCAAAGATAGGGGAGTGTCTATGTAACTAGCTACTGGGCGGAGCTATAAACTAGCTGGATGGTTTTAGGGGCAATGATAGGGGAGTGTCTATGTAACTAGCTGGTGGGAGGAGCTATAAACTAGCTGGGTGTTAGGAGCAGGGATAGGGGAGTGTCTATGTAACTAGCTGGGTGGGAAGAGCTATAAACTAGCTGGGTATTGTTAGGGGCAGTGATAGGGGAGTGTATGTAAATAGCTAGTAGGAGGACCTATAAACTAGCTGGGTGTAGATAGGGGCAGTGATCGGAGAGTGTCTATGTAACTATCTGGATGGTAAGAGCTATAAAAATAGCTCTTACCATCTAGCTAGTAGGAGGACCTATAAACTAGCTGGGTGTAGATAGGGGCAGTGATCAGAGAGTGTCTATGTAACTATCTGGATGGTAAGAGCTATAAACTAGCTAGATGTTAAGGGCAGTGATAGGGGAGTGTCTATGTAAGTAGCTGAGTGGGAGGAGCTATAAACTAGTTGCGAGTTGTTTGGGGTGGGGCTAGAGCAGAGAAACGAGACGTCTTACATGGGATTATTGGATACTGGAACAGGAAGCGCTACATACAGGATAGTAACAAACCAGAGTAATTCATTTACATGGGGAAAATGGGTTTGGAGTGGCCAAACTTAAAAACAAAAACATGGTGAAGATGTACATAAGGTTAGCAACTACAGAAGCATATGTGTTATTTAAGTTCTTGTGTTCAACCATTTTTAGGCTGTCAACTAGTATAGCTTGTCATCCAGCTTCTCTACTACTAAACTGCAGTTGATGTGGTATTGTCAGCATTATTATAATTAAGAGCACGGTCATAGTGGGATATAATTAACAGTTTGTTCTCATAATCTCTCTCTACCACTGTTCAGCCACTGCTCCGAGGCCTGCTCCTCTCCACTTCCCATTCTCAGGTTTGACATACCAGAAATGACTTGGACTGCCACCCACCTCATCCACTGATTAGCCGAGCAGGCAGTTTACGCCATTTCCTGTGTGTCAATTCCAAGAGAAGGAAGTGTAGAGCAGTGGGGGATCAATAAGGTGAGACTGTTTAGTATTTTACCCAGTTTATAATTAAAACATGCCACTAGAATACCCCTTTAATGTTTTTTTCCAGGAATACACATTGAAGCAAATGTACTAATGTGATTGCTTTATTTTATAAAGCAAATGTGCCAAAAAAATAATGCACTGTGCCAAGCTTCTGTTTTTAGTTTTTCTAGCTTGATTAAGGAGTGTGGCTTAATATATGCCAAATTTGGCACAAAATGTTGATCCAAAGTAAGGCAAACTATATTTGGTGCAAAGTTAGACAAATGCATCTAGCTATGCACCAAATTTATTAAATCACTAGCAGAAAGACCCGGCTTCGCCTGGGTATATTTCATCTATTTCATTTAATGTTTCTGTGTGTCGTTGCAGAGAGAAAGTCAATGCAGCTGACAGAAGTTGATTTTTACCTTCATTTATTCAATCCCCATTGGCTGTGGAGTGGGAGAGGGCGTGGACTGACTGGGGGCATGGTTTAGCGGGACCTTGGGGGGGGGGGTTGCTTTTAAGTCCTTTTAGTGGAAGAAAACATCTTTTATTACTACTGAACGGTAGTAGTCTAATATTAGTCTATTTCATCTAATGTTTCTGTTTGTTGTTGCAGAGCGAAACTCACTCTCCCACCCCTGCAGCTGACAGAAGTTTATTTTTACCTTCATTTTTTCAATCCCAATTGGCTGCGGAGGGGGAAGGGGGTGTGGCCTGACAGATTCAGGGTGTGGCTTAGTGAAACCTGGAGCAGGTGTTGTAAGTCCTTCTTTTGAGAGTGGTGTGAATCACAGGTCGGTGCCATGGTAATTTATGAGGACACGCAATGGGTAGCAGTGGAAGATTTACTACTGAATGATCATAGTCTAAAATTAGTCTAAAACATAAGTTATATTTATTGTAACCGGAATACCCCTTTAACAGTATCATCCACAGCGCTCTGCCCCTTTACAGCATTGAATAGAAATGACTGGATTGTTACCTGAGATCCTCAGCTGGCTGCTAATTACCTGGCTGTGTTGTTATGGAAACCTGCCCTCCCTGTGTGTGTCTGTGCAGAGAATGGCAGTTGGGGTTTAAAACCAATGCTGTCAGGCTAATATTGGCTAATGCAGGTCATATTTTGGGAATATCTCGGGAACGTTATGTCCTAGAGAGATGAGACCTGGTCTAAAACCTTCCCGGACACCTGATGTACCTGTGTGCCGAATTTGGTGAAAATCGGTCCAGTAGTTTGGTCACGCATAGAGAACAGACAGACGGACGGACAGACAGACAGACACTCATTTTTATAATATTAAGAGATGAGGTGCCTTAATAAATTTGGTGCATCTTCAGATTGCCTAATTTTAAGCTGTCTATATTTTAGACAGGATTAGTAAATCTGCCGCATTGTTGGCAAAGTGAATGGGGTGAAGCAGCAGTACCAGACAACTGCATTTATGGACGTGCCCGGATTCATATTGAAAAAAATGCGGCTGCCACTAGAGATGAGCGAACATGCACATCCGAGCTTGGTGCTCGTTCGAGCATTAGGGTATTCGCATGTGCTCGCTACTCGGACGAGCATATCTCGATCCTCGAGGAAATGGCATCTTCCTCTTCCGGCATGTTAGGCGCCTTTTCTCAGCCAATCAACATGCAGGAGAGTCTTTGGTACCTCCTAGCATCACGTGGGGCCCCTAGAAGTCGATAGCAGGGATTGACTGGCCAGATCAGACCAGAATCTGGTCCCGCGCTGCTCATGTCAGACGCCGCCTGCATGAGATTAGGGATAGAGCTGCTGTCTGTCAAGCTGAGTGTTAGGGCCTGAATTTAGATGTTGGTTAGGCAGGAATCACCCACAAAGAACCCAACAGCCCTTCTAAGGGCTACAAGCACCTTTTTTTTTTGGTCTTCTTCTGGATGCTGGCTGGGACTTGTAGTGCAGCTAACGCCATCTTGGCTGCACACTGTGCACAGTGACTGGTGGCAGAAGGGACAGCACGTGGTCCACACAGACCCAAAATAAATTGCCCAAAGTCCTCTCAGTACTCATTTTTGCTGCTGCTGGTGCTGCTGCTGTACCTTGGCTTGCTGGGATCTGTAGTGCAGTCTAGGGAATACTTTTTTCTATCATTTCTATACACTACAGTCCAGTGAACAATTATGTAGTGTACTGTACAGTAGCGTCAGTCTAGGGAATACGTTTTTTCTCTCAGTTATATATACTACAGTCCAGTGAACAATTATTTAGTGTGCTGTACAGTAGTGTCAGTCTAGGGAATATGTTTTTTCTCTCAGTTATGTAAACTACAGTGCAGTGAACAATTATTTAGTGTGCTGTACAGTAGCGTCAGTCTAGGGAATACGTTTTTTTCTCTCAGTTATGTATACTACAGTGAAGTGAACAATTATGTAGTGTGCTGTACAGTAGCATCAATCTATAAAATACGTATTTTCTCTCAGTCATATGTACTACAGTCCAGTGAAAAATGGAGTGGTTTGCGGTACAATAGCCGCCATTTAAAGACTACGTTTTTTCTCAGTTATATGTACTACAGTCCAGTGAAAAATGTAGTGGTTTGCGGTAAAATAGCCGCGATTTAAAGACTACGTTTTTTTCTCATTTATATATACAACAGTCCAGTGAACAATTCTGTAGTGTGCTGTACAGCAGCGTCAGTCTATAAAATACGTTTTTTCTCAGTTATATGTACTACAGTCCAGTGAAAAATGTAGTGGTTTGCGGTAAAATAGCCGCCATTTAAAGACTACGTTTTTTCTCATTTATATATACTACAGTCCAGTGAAAAATGTAGTGGTTTGCGGTAAAATAGCCGCCATTTAAAGACTACGTTTTTTCTCATTTATATATACTACAGTCCAGTGAACAATTCTGTAGTGTGCTGTACAGCAGCGTCAGTCTATAAAATACGTTTTTTCTCAGTTATATGTACTACAGTCCAGTGAAAAATGTAGTGGTTTGCGGTAAAATAGCCGCCATTTAAAGACTACGTTTTTTTCTCATTTATATATACTACAGTCCAGTGAAAAATGGAGTGGTTTGCGGTACAATAGCCACCATTTAAAGACTACGTTTTTTCTCAGTTATATGTACTACAGTCCAGTGAAAAATGGAGTGGTTTGCGGTAAAATAGCCGCCATTTAAAGACTACGTTTTTTTCATTTATATATACTACAGTCCAGTGAACAATTCTGTAGTGTGCTGTACAGCAGCGTCAGTCTATAAAATACGTATTTTCTCTCAGTTATATGTACTACAGTCCAGTGAAAAATGTAGTGTAGTGGTAAAATAGCCGCCATTTAAAGACTATGTTTTTTTCTCATTTATATATACTAAAGTCCAGTGAAAAATGTAGTGGTTTGCAGTAAAATAGCCGTCATTTAAAGACTATGTTTTTTCTCATTTATATATACTACAGTCCAGTGAAAAATGGAGTGGTTTGTGGTAAAATAGCTGCCATTTAAAGACTACGTTTTTTCTCATTTATATATACTACAGTCCAGTGAAAAATTCTGTAGTGTGCTGTACAGCAGCGTCAGTCTATAAAATACGTTTTTTCTCAGTTATATGTACTACAGTCCAGTGAAAAATGTAGTGGTTTGCGGTAACATAGCCGCCATTTTAAGACTACTTTTTTTTTCTCTCAGTTA